>JAJMKE010000004.1:109358-135102 GCA_030569195.1 Hyphopichia khmerensis | reverse complement strand
AAAAAAAAAATAAAAAAATTTTTTTAAGCCAAAAGAGTAAGGTATGAAAGGGGAAAAAGGGAATAAAACCTAAAGCAAAGTTATTAAAGAAGTATAAAAAGAAAAGAAAAGGAATCAAAGAAAACAAAAAAGTTAGACAAAAACTGAATAAACAAAAAAGTTAGACAAAAAGGATAGACAAAAAGGATAAAAAGGATAGACAAAAGAAAAGTTCTTTACAATATAGCAAATTAAAAAAGTTCCAGAAGGCAAAGGTGGGAAGATCAAATAGAATAATGGGTTAAATTAACCACGAATGAAATCAATTAAAGTGAAACCAAAATAAACAAATGGCCATTTCTCAGACATTTGTTTTGCTTGCAACAAACAAAAGGGACAAAAAAAATCACTTGTTGGGAAAAAGAAAAGAACATCGGATATCCTTAATTGCTATTAAAACTGTCTATAAGTGTCTCAGAATTACGATCCCTTACTACTTAGTCCCACTTGTACTGTACAAAACTAGTGGTGTTGAATCCATTACGCTATTGTAATACTTATCGGGACTCCGTAAAATTGTCGATTTTTAACTTTATACAATCATATATACTACTGTGTAATGTTAAAGGGGTATGTATATACCAATACGTATATTCGTTTATACACCTTATTTAACCACTTTATTTACACACCTTATTTACAATTCAAAAGTTTTTTCTTATTATTATTCGATAATACGTTGTTTGCCATTCATCGATTCTATCCACTTCTTCTATTTTGTGGTTGCTGACAGTTTTTTCTGCAGTTTTGTTTGTTATTGTCTTAGAAATTATTTAGTGTCTGAGACATTTTTCCGTGGCAAATGCACGACTCCGGTCATTTTCCTAGGCGGGTGCCCGGGTGTGCATACTGTCTGGCGTGCGGTGACTGGTGTGTGTGTAGTGTGCCATTACCATTGTGTGCCATTACCATTGTGTGCCATTACTAATACGTGTAGTTACCATTGTGTGCAATTACCAGTATGTGCAACCACCAGAATGTAACGTGATTTTTATGTCTGCCATTTACATGTGAGTAACAATATAAACGAATAATAATAAGGAAGAGCAAATAATAACAACACCAGCAAATAATAAGTCAAAATAGGTACGGATCTACAGCAACGGCTTTTAATCTCTATTGTGGAGTACATTAATTGGTCTACTTATACAAATATCTAACAGAAAAAGCATATATATATATTATATATATATAATATATATATATATAATAGGACATAAATGAATATTGATTAAATTTAAAAATTAGAACCTTGATTGATATTACGATCTCTAACACCTAATTCACCATTAAGGAAATTATCTTCACCATTCTTCTCATTTGATCTCCAAAAAGTCCAACCACCATTTTCATAATCTTTATTATGTCTCTTTTTAAAATAGAATAATAATGCAGCAATACCAATTAAAATTGGTACCCCAATACCAACAACTACACCAACAACGATTTTATTGGTACTAGTTAATCCATTACCATTACTATCACTATTTTTATTATTACCACTTGATGCTGAAGGTTCTGATGATGAATTGGCAGTATAAATAGAAGTTTGAGTAACAACAACTGTTTTACCATCACTTTTTGAACTTATAGTAGTAAGACTAGTACTTTTGGATGTTTTACTTTTACTAGTTGATGATTCACTATTAGAAGAATCTTCAGTGGTTGATGAATCATCAGTAGTTGATGAATCATCACTACTAGAAGAATCTTCAGTGGTTGATGAATCTTCAGTGGTTGAAGTATCATCGGTAGTTGAGGAATCATCACTGGAACTACTGGTTGTAGTATCATCAGTTGATGTTGATTGATCTTGACTTGTTGATGTTTCTGGTACTGATGATATGGTTGATGATGGACTTGCAGAGGTATGTTCATGACTTGATGAACTTGAAGTGGTTGAAGTACTTGATGATTCATCTGATGATGAACTAGTAGTAGTGGTATCACCATCACTACCACCAAAACTGGAACTTGAAATACTTGATGATGAAATTACTGATGAAGTACCATTAGCATTGGAATCATCTCTTTTAATCATTTGAGAATCAGGGGTATAATAATATTTCATTCCAAATCCTAATGGATATTGTAAAATTTTTTCAATTATTGAATCTTCATCTTCTTCTTCATGACTCGTGGTCTTAGTAATACTTTCATTGGTTCCAACTGCTATTGATTCACTTATAGCCTTATGATGTGAACATGAAAATATATTGGATTCTGGAAATATCGTCAATACATATAATATCCCAACAACTGATATTATAGAAAGTATTATGAATGAACGAGCGGTTTGTGAAAGTGTCATCTTGCTCTTATTGCTTGTTTTATATGTGTGTGCTATTAATCATACGCCTATATACTTCCATTCATATATTATATACATATATATATATATATATATACATATATGTAAATATAAATATATATAGAGAACAAAAAAGCTTTTTATCGAGAAGAGCGAAAAGTGAGAAAAAACAACAAAAAATTTTTTTTTTTTCTTCTTCTGAGATTTTCACTAATAAATTTGGTGTGCCTTCCCTTTATATAAAACAAAAAGGTTAAATAAACACGCTAATCAATGTCTATAAATAACCATCAATACAATCAACAAGTGTCAACCAAAACAAATATCAAATCGAAACGTATCAACCTTACAACTGTACAACACTACACCAGTCACAATACTACAGTATTACTACAATGTTACAACAGTAAAACAAAAAAAAAATAATCATCTAGAGAAGTTTTATTATCGCTTCTTATATTCTCTTATAATCTCGTACACTAAATGGCTTATACAATAACCCTAGACGAAAGTGTAAGTATCCGCCTTTACATAATTCTCTCGCACTCAAGTACTCTCTCCTTCTGTCATTCCCTTAATCTGTTATTATTCCTAATTCTTATTTTTCATTGGCTGCGCCTTAACAACAGGATTAGACGGTTACTAACCAATTTCCTAATTGTCATTCGAAATCATTATCGTAATTAAAACTTTAATATGAAAGTATTGTTTTAAAAAAAATGGTTAGGTCCTCGAGATTGTTTTTCTGGTTGTTTGACTTCGTTTTTTTTGTTTTGAGTTTTAATTGTTTCTTTTCATTTTGTACTTTCCATTTTGTACTGTCCATTAAGTATTTGTCAAGATTGATTTATTTACTTTAGCTTATCGTGTTCTTTTTGGTGTTTGGGGTGTCTGGAGGTGTCTGGAGGTGTTTGGAGGTGTTTAGTGGGACCGTTGATTACTCATTGACATCTTTTTTGACATATGGAATGTACGGAGGCCTAGATAAGGTCCGTTGGGCACGACTGTAAATAATTCCACCTTTTAGTAGTTGTATGTATATATATTTTTTTTTTCGATTCCGTTTTGGATTATGGCAGCCATTTAATACTCTTCTTCCTTTTTTTTTTTTTTTTGGGCATTTCAAGCAAAGATGACTTCTATTACTGGTAATGATGCTGGTAGGAGGAAATCAAATGCCAGTAGGAAATCTCTTACATTTAGAGAAACCATGAAGGATTTCCCATTTTGGCAAATGTTTATAGTATCACTAATAAGGTTTAGTGAACCAATTAGTTTTACATCATTATTTCCATATGTTTATTATATGGTTAGAGATTTTGAAATTGCTCCAACAGAAGAAGATATTCCAAAATATACTGCTTATATTGCTTCGAGTTTTTCCCTTTGTCAATTTATTTTTGCAGTTAGATGGGGTAAATTAAGTGATAAAATTGGTAGGAAAAAAGTTTTATTATGTGGATTAGTTGGTACTTCAATTAGTTTAATTAGTTTTGGTTTTAGTACTAATTTTTATATGGCATTGATTGCTAGATCTTTGGCTGGTTGTTTAAATGGTAATATTTCTGTTTTAAGAACAGTTATTGGTGAAATTGCAGTTGAAAGAAAACATCAAGCAACTGCTTTTAGTTTATTACCACTTTTATTCAATTTAGGTTCAACAATTGGTCCAGCTATTGGTGGTTCTTCTTTATTAACTAGACCTAATCCAAATAGTCCTTATGAAGATTCAATTAAACATGTAAATGAAATTGTTTCTAATAATTCAATTTATGAAAAATTCATAACTAAACATCCTTATGCTTTATCAAATATAGTGGTTTCAATGTTTCTTTGGTTTAGTTGTATTTGTGGATTTTTCTTCTTGGAAGAAACTCATGAACAATTACGCTTTAAAAAAGATTATGCTCTTGAATTAGGTGATTGGTTTCTATATAAATTTTTTGGTAAAATACCTCCTTTAAGACCTTGGCAACTTCAATTTCCAAATTATTTAAGTAAGAAGAATAATATTGATGAATTCTCTCCTTTAATTGATTCTAATTCAACTCATAGTCAACCATTTCTTGAAAATGAGGTTGAAAATGATCCATTGGTTGACAATAATATTGAAAATGTTATTGATAATGATGTCAATTCTTTGAGTTCTGACGTTTTAAGTGAGGATGATGAAGATGCTGATGTCGAAAGTGTTCATCCTTTTATGACAAGATCAATGTCAAGAGCAATTGTAAGAACTTATTCTCAAACAAATAATGAACATGAACAATTTCTTAATAATGAAGATCGTTATAAAGGAGCTTTTACAATCCCAGTTATTCAAGCTATTTTAGCAAATTTCTTAATTTCATTACATTCAAATGTTTATTCAGAATTTTTACCAGTTTTCCTTGCTTCAAGATTTAAACCTTCCCATTTAAAATTTCCCTTTAAAATTGGTGGTGGTTTCGGTTTTGATACTAATACAATTGGTACTTTATTCTCATCAACTGGTATTATGGGAATGATTATTGTTTTATTAGTATTCCCTTATATTGATCGTAAATTAGGTACTATTGGTGGATTTAGATTTTCAGTTTCAATATTCCCATTGGTTTATTTCTTAGTACCTTGGACTATTTTCACAATTCATGATTATAATCCAATTTTTAAACCTTGGTTAACTCCTGTCTTATTATACACTTTAACCTCGATTAGAACTTTGGCAAGTGCTACTGGTATGCCTCAAATTATGTTACTAAATCATAGATCTGCTAAAAAAAATCATAGAGCTTATGTTAATAGTACTACTATGAGTATTACTGCTTTGGCCAGATTCTTTGGTCCTTTGGTCTTTGGTTGGTTAATGAGTTTGGGTGATTCTCATGATAAATCCTGGTTAATGTGGTGGATACTATCGCTCATCTCCTCAATGGCTTTTCTACAATCCTTAACCATGAAAGATTATGATGAAGATTCTCATTAACCATGAAGATTCTCATTAACCATGAAGATTCTCATTAACCATGAAAATTTATGAAAATTCTCATTGGATATTCTTGTCTATAATAATTTCAAAAATTAAAAGAACCAAAAAAAGAAAAGGTATAATTAATCTATTAGTCATAAAAACTGTGGTTATCTTACCTTTATAGATTGTATATATTATTTATTAGTCTTTAGTTATCATATTTTCGCAATTTCTCGTATTAAAATTAATCCCACTGTGTAATTCCATGCTGTATGCATTTTTTTCTATTGAGTAAAGCGCAATTGCTAGCCATTTTAAGCTACCGATCTTCTCTCTCTTCCATCGAAGGAAAAAATACAAAACGTTGACTAATACTACATATGCATATGTTCGCATATTATATATATATATATATATATATATAAGAATATTCTGGTATATTCTTATGTGATTAAATTGTATTGATACAATAGAAGAAAGGAAATAAGTCCCTTAAGAGAAATAAAATTCCATCCACCTATTTACATTGGCTGCCAAAATATCTTTGACAGCATCTCCGATTAGGAATAGGTTTGAAATTTTTTTTTTTTTTTTTGTTTTTTGGTTAGAGTGAAATACAATCATCAAGACAACGATTTTATTTATTTTTCTTATTTTAAGCTTTTATAACATTCTAGCACTCATCGTTAGGGTTCGGCAAATAGTCTAATCATTAGGGTCGAACATTCCTGTGAGCTGAGTCAATCAGTGAAATTTTAACATACTGGTGTTGTGCTACTGGTATCGTATAAGATAAGCAAATGAAATCAGAGCATTAGATTTTGCTCTGCTGTTAGTTTTTTTAATTTTCCATTTGCTTTTTGTTTTTTAGACAAGAGGTGATCTGTTCTTGTTGATTGGGCTAGATATAAATAGGATCCAGTTAGCTTGTAACAAATTTAAGTTGAGTTGAATTTGTTTAATCTCGCTTAGATTTATTAGATAAAGTCAAAACTTTTTTTTTTTCTTTGATTTGGAGAGAGGGTCTGTTTTAGTTTAAAATGAGTCAAGGTTTTAGAGAATCCATAAAAGGGTTCCCAGTCTGGCAAATGTTTGTTGTATCAATAATGAGATTTAGTGAACCATTAACATTTACGTCAATTTTCCCATTTATTTATTTTTTAATTAAATCATTTAAGATTGCAGATGATGATAAATCTATATCTAAATATTCTGGATATTTAACAGCATCATTTGCATTTACTCAATTTTTATGTTGTATACATTGGGGGAAACTTAGTGATAAGATTGGTAGGAAACCAGTTTTAATGATTGGATTATCTGGTACTGCAATAAGTATGCTTATATTTGCATTTTCAACTAATTTTTATATGGCATTATTTGCAAGAAGTCTTGCAGGAGCATTAAATGGGAATGTTTCGACACTTCGAGTTACAATTGGTGAAATAGCTACTGAAAGAAGACATCAAAGTGTAGCATTTTCAACATTACCAATATTATGGAATTTAGGTACTGTTTTAGGACCCTTGATTGGAGCATATTTTACTAAAACTGAAACTAATGAAACAATTCATTTACAAAATTTTACAATGATTGATAAATTTATGAATAAATTTCCATATGCATTATCAAGTATAGTTGTATCAATTTTTTTAATATTTAGTTTAATATTTGGGTTATTATTTTTAGAAGAAACTCATTATAAGGCAAAATATAAAAGAGATTATGCATTAGAATTAGGAGATCGAATTAGAGCAAAATTAGGTTATAAGATACCAATTAGACCCTGGGAATTAGATAATAAGGTACCTAAGAAAATGAGTAGTGTTATTACCTCGAATACAATTGTTAATGATGAAACAACTCCATTAATATATGAAGCTAGTGAAGAAGATGATGATGAAGAAACTAGACAAGAAACGAATCAATTATTGAATCGAAGATATTCTACCAAATCGATTAGATCTAGTAAATCACAAATATCATTTGTCAGTACAATCAATGAATCAGTTATTAAATCATTTTTCAATCGAGAAATATTTACACCGGTTGTCAATAAAACAATTATAGCTAATTTTGTACTTGGATTTCATATGTTAATTTATACTGAATTTTTACCAATATTTCTTGCTGGAGATTATTTACCACAAGAATTACAATTCCCCTTTACAATAACTGGAGGATTTGGATGGAATTCACAAGATATTGGGAAATTACTTTCAGTTGTTGGATTTTTTGGAATATTAGTTAATATGTTTATATTCCCAGTTTTAGATTATTATATTAAAACCATTCATGGGTTAAGATTTCTGACAATAATTTTCCCAATATTATATTTAAATATTGCATTTTTAATATTTACAACCAAGGGATATAATGATAAATTTCTGGAAAATTTAACTAGAAATTTATTTTATATCAATGGAGCATTTGGAAGTTTAGCACAGGGGACTGCATTCCCACAAATAATGATGTTAATTCATCGAGCTGCTCCATTAAAATATCGAAGTTTAGTTAATTCAACTAATTTAAGTGCAACATCATTTCTGAGATTTGTTTCACCAATAATCTTTGGTAAAATAATGACTTTTTTCGATAAATTGAAATTGGGAGGGTTCCCGTGGATAATTATTTCAATTATATCATTTGGTGGCTTTATACAAAGTTTTTTCCTAGAAGAACAAGACGAAGATTTAAAAGAAGTTGTATAATAATATATATCTCTATTTAAAATACCTATATAATATGCCTATATAATAGACTGTGTAATAGACTGTGTAATGCAAATATTATGTAATATACAATAGGTTGCAAAAACCCAATTCCCTCGTAATGACGTCGACAAAAAAACAAAAAAATTTTCAACAAAAATCGCTCAAACTTTAATGCGCCAAAAGGTAGTGCAATACGAGATTGAAAAACTTTGGTAATTTAGTATATATATTAATATTAAAACAGTAAATTGAATAAAGGTATATAAAGAAATAATATTAATTAAATTAATAGACACTTGATTAACGTAAGAAACTCCCATTTAGATTTGACAAAAATTATGAAACAAAACTTTCTTTGTAGAAGAAAAAGATTGTAAAAAGTACAAAAAAAATAACCTTAAAGTTCCCACACAATAAGGATAAATTCAAATCTTCAACATCTCTTCAACTTCAATCATCTAAACAAATATGATTCCCGGCACATTTGTAGAGAAAAAGAAAGAGTGAATCATAAGCCAATCAATAAGATAAGAAAACAAAAAGTTAAAAAGAAATTGATTCCCGTCAATTTTAAGAAAAATAAGAAAAAGGTGTAATAGACATAAATATTCAAGAATGACAGAAAAAATAACAATCCTAATTGAATCAAGAAAGTTATGAAAAAACAGTCGAAAGAAAAGAAACGTATTATAGTATTAACAAAAAAGAGAAAAAAAGATAAAGACAAAACAACAAGAAATGGTTATTAAGCAACAATAATTAATCATTGATTAACTATTAATGATAGAAAATCAAAATACATATCCAATTATATGGTTTTAATGGATAATTTTATTAAGAAATCCCAGCAAGTTAAGTTTTTGGTAAAAATTTCATTTCTTCCACACAACCCAATAAAGTTGTTTTCCCAAAAGGAAGAGTGTTAACAAGAACATGAAATTTTTTACATAGAAAAAATTGATAATAGCGAGATTTTTCAAAAGCAACAGTATAACAACATAATTAGATATTCATTTTAATATCCCATCAAACAAGCATCAACTACCATTGAAAATAACCAAATGAACTTCAATTCATCTTCTTTAATATCTTTGTTGAGATTTTCTAGCCTTCAATTTCTTACTAACAGTAACTGAAGTAATTGCAACAAAAGCTAAAAAGACTAAGACAAAAACTAAGATAACACCTGGTGGTAACATTATTGATGATTATTATTCAATTAGAAGAAAAGAAAAAGAAGAACTAGAAGTTAAAAACCTTTTTTTTTTTTCCTTTTAGAAGAAGAAGAAGGAAAAGGTAAAAAAAAAAAAGAAAATTTTTGAAAAGAATACTAAAAGTTTTTTGGAAATTAATTAATATAAGAATGTTTAAAAGATTCAGAACCAACCAACGAACGAACCAAAAGAAACAAAAAAAAATTATTGTTTTTTGAGCGATAAAACAAACATCGAGCACAATTTTTGGTATTATGCCCGCAAACTGTACACGACTTTTGGCCCACTGCAAAAAAATTATGCTAGTTGCAGGAATATCCGGGATTGTTTCCTAAGAATAAAACCATACAAATTACATACAAAGCATTAAGAAATTACATACAAAACTAGTGAGAAATACTAATAAACACTAACATTAGGAAATATACTGGGACAAAAGAAAAAAAAGCCCTCGGATTGTGTCAGTTGCAGCGGTTATAATGTTATATTTAGAGGGATTTTTTTATTCAGGCATATTCCGGGGTAGTACTAATGGCATACTTTGAATATCGAAATGATACTTGTATTGTAATGTACTAGGTTGGTTGAGTCGTGAATATACCTGGTTGTAGTGTTGATCTAGATGAATTGTACTAATATATACTTATGATAGTTTAAGTCAAAGGTTGATGAGTTGGTGGTATCAATGAGTATAGTGATGCACGGCTCAATCGGTTGGTGCTGCCGAGTGCACCGATTGAGTACCGGTCGGCCAACCTACGCTTTGGGGGTGGGTGGTGCACTCACCCGCCAGTAGGGGCATTATTTCCGAACGCAACTGGATAAACTCCTGGTATCTCCTGGTGTAATATTACTATGTCTGGTATCAATAACCAGACTATTTATTAATAAATTTTTGATGCCATGTAAATTTATTTGTGCTTTAGTTTACTTATAGTGCTTTTCTTATAAATTATGCTTTTGTTGTAGAGTCTGATGGATTAAGGTGCGTTCGCTGGGTTGCCTAATGGGGTAATGCACATGCCCCATTGAGTACACTACCAGAATATCGTCTAGTTCATCTAAAGATCCTTTGGAAGTTAAACTTTTCTTCTTTGTAAAGTACATTAAATTGCTATTTCGTTTATTCAGCTATTATTAAATCCAACTGAAACAAATTAATTATTATAAAAAAATTGAATTTTTACCAAAAGAAACTGAATTGAGTCCATCCCTGCTGGGATTACAACTCTAACTTCTTTAGTTGAGGTATTTTTTATGCTCATGTCTCGATGTGCTTCGGCTTTATTCCTGTGCGCATTCTCTTTGACACCTTTTGCTGCAACCAGTTCCGGCGAATCTAATCAAATCTAATTATATATTAATACAAAATGAAATATTCCTATTAAAATAAATGTTAAAGATAGTATACAATTCATAAAATTCATTAGTGTTGGTGCTTATTTGACCTTTATTTGGTACTTGAAAAAAAAAAAAAAAAACTTTTTTTTCCATCTAGTGAATAGGCTTTGGTGGTTTAATGATCCTTAATAATTATGATTCTTGCTTAATTGCATCAATTCATATTAAAATGATACACTTTAATATCATCATTAATTAATATAATCAATTATTATTCACCTATTCTTCTATTATGTTTTGTTTATTTTTGTTTCATTTTTTGTTCTTTTTTTTTTTTTTTCTTTTTTCGGTGTTGTAGGCTTAATGATGTTCTCATCAATTATTTAACGTCTTTTAGTGAAACTGGAATTATTCCGATAATTCATCATACTCGGGGGTCGTCGTTCAATTGGTTTATCAAATATTAATCTCGGTCGATACCTAGTATTTGTTGGATTACTCCTGCTTATACTAGTACTGTTTTGTATTGTATCTTTTGTTTTATAAGTAGTAAACGAATTCGTCACCTGGATTTTCTTCATTTCTTTGGTTCCCCTCTTGGTGAATAATTTATCCGGTGGCTTGTATGGTTTTGATGTTAATGGTTGAGTCACTGAAGTCTTATTAACTGGGCTACCCGCTAAGGGCAATTTGGATCCCAGCTTAACTGTTGTCAGTTTGATTATCAGCTTTGTCTGTTTCACCTTTGACGGCTGGTGCGGTTGCTTAAGCAGCAGCAGCAGTAGCGGTGACAACGACAGCGGCAGCGGCTTCTTCATTTTTGACAGCTTCAGTTTAGACCCCAATTCATTACTGGCCTTTAACGCAGTATTCGAAGTGGATCGTATCTCTTCCTGTAATAACTTATCACCATCAATTCCCAAATTGACCTCTGGTGTAGCCATCCTTTTAACTCGTTTAACCTTAATATCTCGTTCATTAATATTCAATTTTTTAGCAAATTCTTCATCCTTTAATTTACCTGCTAATATTAACCGTTTCTTCAATTGAATGAATTCATTCATATCTTGTCTCCATTCATTCTTATTATTTGATAATTGTATCTTCATTTGTGATGTCTTCAATTCAATATTCTTCTCATCATTCAATTTTTCAGCTATCCGGGAACTTGGTTTATATTTAATGGTACTTAATTTATTATTAGTACCATTCAATAAAAATCCATCTTCATTATTATCTCGTAAAACTTTTAATAATTTCTTGATATCTAATGATTCTCCAGGTGGTATAGCATTTGGATGTGAGGGTGTTATACAATCTAATCCAACTTCTTTTCTTAATACTTTATCAATATCAACTTCTGAAAAAAATGCACAAGATTGGGGAACTTCATTAATCCCTAATTGTTCACAAAACATGGCCCTAGTCCATAAATTACTAATTTGTAATAATAAACTAACCTTATATTTATCCTTCTCCTCACACATATATCTTAATTCATCATGAACTGTAATTATTAATCTGGCATTAATCTTATATTTTTCAGTTAAATAATTCATTGATACAATTAATAAATGTAAATAATCAACCCCACTACTTTGAATTGCCCAATTAATCCTCGACGTTAAATAATTGTTTTTGTTCAAATTACCCATGGTTAATGCATCAGTTATTGATGCTCCTAAAACTGGTGTTCTTGGATCTTCTTGATACGCAATCGATTCTAATGTATTGAACATTATTGATTCAGTACCTCCATGATATAATTTTCTTTCCAAAAATTTGGAACTACTTAAATCTCCTTTAGTTTTAACGTATAAATTCTTTGCCAACTTTGAAGCCTCTTCATCACTCAATTTTGGATTACATTGCTTCAATAATCTAGTTGCAAATTTAACTCCTGCTCCATAAATTCGACCATAATTAAAAATTTTAGCATCACCTCTCAGAATTCCTAAAATTTCAGCTGTTTTCGAATGTAAATCTGTCTTTTCACTTTTATCACCTTCTAATGTCATCCATCCCAATGCGGACCCTCCATGTAATCCAAAATTTGAATCACCAACCAATGAAGCAATCCACAATTCTTCTGAATCAACATCAGCACCGACAAATACATAGCCCTTAGGAGCCTCAATCATTGCTTTTAACTCTGATCCAATTCTATTTTTCTTACTATTTGAAGCAGTTAGCCAAGTATTTTCGGTCGCACGTCTGGTAATAGTACCCATTGTACATAGTTTCGGTAAAATCATACCTAAATTTGAATGCTCTTTAATTTCCTTTTTAGTATCGAAAAACTTATTTTTTTCAGCTTTCAAATCAGAAAAGACAATAAATTGATCCATTATACGAGATCTATTACCCATCCAGTAAGAAGCATTTGAATTCAATTTCAAAATATTCTTTGCATAATCAAATTCCGAAGTTAATACTTCTTTTTCGAAATATGATAGATATGATTTTGACATAACTGAAACACATCTCTTCGTTGGACCTTCTGGTGATGGAACTCTAAATAAAGTTTGATAATTACCAGGAGTGAATAAATCTTCATGCAATTTTTCAAAATCATTATCATCTAACTTAGCTTCGGTATAATTTTTTGATTTCAAATCCTCAATAATATCATCAATTATTGGTACTTTAAAGCACCAACCACAAGATTCAGTCCAAATCAATGGGTATCCTTCCCATTTCAACTTTAATAACAAAGGAGTAATTCTTGTTCTTAAACTTATTTTCATTTCTCTTGTTTTAGAACCATCATCACTCGTTGTCAGGGTTTTGAAAAGATCTCTATACCATTCTGGGAATCCCGTCATAAAAGCTTGTTTTGCAAATGGTTCTCCATTTTTCTTCAAACGAGGTTCTTTTATAGTCCAATCCAATTGTTTGTACCAAGGATCATTTTCAATATCAGGTTTGAAGGTATCATCCTTATTAGTGATAAACTTGACTAAATCATTAACTCTTTCTTCAAGAATTTTAGTAACCCCACTTCTATTTTCTTGATATAAATTTTCAGCAGTTTCTATATATTTATTCCAATTATTTGTAGTTGGTAACATCAAGTTACCCATATGTCTTAAAGCAGCAAACGAAACTGGATGAGGAACTTTAGTTCTGAATTCTGGGAATAATTTGGCAGTTACTGAGAAAGTTGATTCAACATCTTTTGCACAATAGTCCATCAAGTTATTAAAATTATTAATAATATCCATTGGATCTTTAGTAGCAAACTGATCACGAACTTCTTTATCCATTTTTATACCACAATGAAAATCAGCAACATTTGCAAGAGAATTTGGAGAACCTTTATTTAACCAAGGATCATCCAATAATTCATTAACTAAATCTTGAGCTGATAATGCATCATCATCATCATTTTTGGTAGGATTTACGAAATCATCATTTTCAGTTTCTTCCTGTAATTTCTCTTGATTTTTTTTATGTTTTTGCCAAACTGGTCTTTGTTGAGAACAGATACCACTTATTGCAATATGAAGAGACATTGCGTCAAGGAAAAAAGCTTTTGATTGTTTAATATTATATTCTTCCAAGATTCTAGCACGATCATAACTTACGTTATAACCAATTAAAAGTTTTGGTCGATTCATAGTATCGAAAGGTATTAGGAATGCATGATCATTAAATTTTGAATCTTTTTCACGATTTATTAAAAAGGGAGAAACCCAGGCATACCAAGCTTTTGAAGAAACTGCAGTAGCTAAACAAGAATAATGAGTTTGTTTATATAAAGTTTCAACATCAAAGACTAATTCATTTTCTAGAGGGAAAGGAACTTTTTCAGGAATTTTACCTGGTTCATAACGAGTCCAACCCAGTTGAAAAATCCAATCTTTTGAATTTGGTTTTTTCGGTATTGAATTTGATAAAAAGATTTCAGCCATTGATAAATAAGGTTGAGCATCTTTAGTTCCAATTTTATAAAAATGTTCACCAACCGTTTTATTCCCTACTAATTCTGGGAAATGATCAATATTAATTGGATCTGAAATATTAGTTCTTTTACCAAATAATCCATGATTATCTAAATGATTTTTAGATAATTCAACCAAAGAAGGTTGACTTGGTGATTTGTAATTATCTATTGGAACAGTTGGAAATATCTTTTTATGTAAATCATTTGATAAATATTGAATACCTACCTGATTAACTCTTGGGATTTCAGCATTAGACGCTAGGCTTCTTTTCATTGAGCTCCAGCGCCGAGGTAGCAGTGATACCAGCAGTATTCGATATCTAGGAATCATTGTGCTATATGAACATGGATAAGTTAATCTTGAAAGGTTTAGATTGCAAAAACGAACGAAAAAGAAAAATGTGGGCGGCTAGAGAAGGTGGCGTGTATATATTTATTGAAATGATTTAAACGTTAATAAGGAAAAGGGGCAATCAAGTTAAATGACTAAGTAAGAATGTTTTGGTCGCAAATGAATCAAAGACCAGAGAGAAAAGGGTTTTCTATCAAACAAAGCAGAGTAAAACAAAAAAAAAAAAAAAGTCCCACACACTCAAAGCAAATCAAAATCAAAATCAAAATAATAAAACGAAACTAGAAGTATTATTGTTTTCTACCAAATCAGTAAAAGTACCTTATGTAAACTATCTTCAGCACAAGCTCAATTGTGTTAATACGGGTTTATTATGATTTCAATCCTTTTGGAAATACTCATCACCCTCGTTTTGTTTTTTTTTTTTTCGTTTTTTTCTCTCCTTCGCAAATTTGACGCTGTGACTTCCCAATCGATGTATGATTTTGTTGATGCTACAGGAAAAAAAAACACGTGTGTACGGGTCTGTGTCTTGGTGGCAGTTACCCTTTTCGGTTGACTACAAAACAAACTCTAAAAAAAAAAAAAAAAAAAAAAAAAAAAAAAAAAAGTACTTGAAAAGTGATTTTGTAAACAGAAACTCCAACGTACTTAAACCATTTTCAACAAATGACCAAATGACCAAATAGAAAAAGGTTGGGTTGGTTAGTAAAGAAGGAATTTTGCAATTAGGACCAGTCCTCGATTGCCAGTAATTGTAGTTGTGGTAATAAACTAATACACCGAGATGTTATTTTAATATTGCTGTTGTGTTATATTAGTTCATGTCTAATCTAATGCACAAAAAACTATATGCTCAATAATTAAGTACATTAAAGTAAACAAAACAATATTCATTAACAACCGAGTAGAAACGCCCTTTCCTTTGAATAAATCCCATTATACTTAATTTGGTTCTCTTTTGGATTTTGTTGTTTTGATTCTTCTTTTATTTAAAATCAAACCAAATTCCTCTTGGAAAAAACCCATAACTTCTGCTTCTTCTTCTTCTTCTCTTGTTGCTGTTCCTGATCCTGTTTTAATTATTCCTTTAAAGAAAGACCCAAACCTCTACAGACTCCACAAGGAAACACAGAAGAAAAATTATCTACAAAACAAAACAAAAAACATAAACAATCTTATATACATACAAATTTATATATATATATATATATAAATCTATACATAAATTTTGTGCTTTTAGTTAAATTTCACAACTAAATTGATAAAATAATCCAAGATCGTATACACCAATAAACCAAAGAATTGAAAAAAGAATCCAAATGTCTGATTTAAACAATTTTAAAAAGGCTGATTTGACTAGCGTTGCTCGTAAAGTTGGTATTCATGTTGTTAGTAAAGATACTAAAAAAATTTTAATTGAAAAAATTTCTAGTTATATTGAACAAAATCCACAACAAGCTGTTGAAACAATTAAAGCAATTGAACAAAAACATCAAGATTCTGCTAATTCTGAACAACAAACCTTGGTTGATGAAGCATCAGATGCTGAAGAAGTTGATACTGAAGAAGTTGAAGCAGAAGATGATGATGAAGAAACTAATGAAGAAGATGATGAAACTGATCCAGATTATAATGCACCACCACCAATTGATTTAAAATCAAAAATTGTTGATCCAATTATTGAATTTATTGAAGAAACTAAGGATAAAATTTATGATTTTACTGATTCAGTTGGTATTACTACTCTTGAATATAGTGATGATTTAAGAGAAAAATTAAGTAATACAGTTACTCTTAATTATGTTGAATTATTCTTTGAAGTTTTATTCTTTCTTTATACTTATGTTCCATTGGTTCCAATTAAACATAATGATTCAATTCATCAAGTTTTTAAGGATAATTTTGAAATTTTAAATGATTTAGATTATGAAATTCCAGATTTTACCGCTTTATGGGATTTTGATGTTGCTTCAGTATTCTTCAATTGGAATGCTTATGCAGTTATCTTACCTTTATTCATTTCTTACTATTTTAATTTCACTAGAAGAAGTATCCTTATTGGAGGAGTTAATGATTCTGATGATGAAGATGATGATGAAGATTTTACTGATGAAATCGTTACTAGAGTTTATGAATATGATCCTTTTGTTTTCGCCTTATCAAAAGTTATCATTTTTTTCTTTGTTATTAAAAATGCTAATACTTTAACTACTTTAAGTAGTTATTCAGGTATTTTTAATGCTTTGAAAAATCATTTCTTGATTCAATTAGGTCTCTACGGTAAATTCGCTGATGGTTTAGGTAACTTCCCAATAATCATTGGTTTATTCAATGTTGTTATCGCCCTTTACTCTCAATTTGAAAATGATTTTTAATCATTCCTTTAAACTTTTATCCTTTTTTACCTCCTCTCTCTTTTTATCTGTTCTTGTCCTTTTTCTTTTATATTATTTTTCCATAAATAAATTTCTCTCATAAGTAACTTTCTTTTTCTTTATATAACTTTAGCTTCCTTTTGAAATCACGTTGTTTTATCTTATTGTTTACTACATAGCATTGTTTTGTTTTTTACTTTCCCTTTTTTTTTCCCTTTTTTCTTCGTCTTCTTCTTCTAATAACTAACTAATACTAATTATGCTATTCTCTCTTATTCCATTCTTCTTTCCGCTCCTTACCTCTCTCTCTCTCTTTTTTTTTTAAACTTTATGTTTACGTATATTGTAACACTATCTTTTATTCAATATAAATCAATTGTTCAGATTTGAAGAAACTCAATATCCTGTACATATGCACAACAGATTTTGCGATAACAGAAAACGGTAACTACGCGGCTTTATCATATAGTATAGCTCCGTACATTTATTTAAATCTACTTACTAACAGGCCATCTGGTTTTAACTCCCATCATATTTAAATCATCATTTAATTCATCATTCTTGGCTGCTAATGGACCAGTAAATTGTTTCATGATTTTAGCCAAAAGTGCAGCTTCAGTATGTTGTTTATCAGGATCATCATCCTTATCGGCAGGATTTGCATTTGAATTATTACCTGATCTACGACCAGGTCTTCTTTTAGCTGGTGTAGTAGTTGATGATCCTCCACTATCACTTGCATTTCCATTGGTCATACTAGCAAAACTCATATTACCATTTGTATCAGAACCTGAGGTTTTATCATATAGAGGACTTTGGAAAATTTGATGCTTTATATTCATATTTGATTTCAGTTTTGAATGTGAAGAATTATCTTTTGATGATGATGACGAGGTTGTTTTTATCTTCAGTGGTAAATCACCAGTTATTAAATCAAATTCTTCTGCAGTGATTAGAGGCATAAAATCATGCATTAATGAATCAACTGATGAAGATGGACTATCTGAACCTGAATTTGAATTATTATTTGAATCAATTGAAGTTTCTAATGGGATGTGGGATATTGTTGATGCTTGGGGTTCATTATTTGAAATATTTTTCAAATATAACCTTATTTGATTGTTATAGTCAAGTTTTGAAATACCATTGAAAAGCTTTGAGCTATCTTTTGATTTGATATCAAAGTAATCACTTGTTTTGTTATTTTTCAAAATTTCTTCGAATGTAAGTTTTTGAAATTCAAAGAAATTTTTCAATTTTGATAATTTATTAATTGATAGGTTATTCATTTTCTTATAATATTTATTTGAATCTTCATAAAATGTCATTGAAGATTTTAGTAATTCATAATTGGCATAAGTTTTCAATCTTAATAGTTCAATATTTCGTTTGTTTTGTAAATCATTTGTAAAATTTAATAATTCATCATCTTTAATTGAAGTTTTATCATCACTAAAATGAATCTTGGAATCTTTTAAATTTTGTAGTCTTTCCAATAATCGATTTTTCTTTTCAAGGTATAATTGATGACGTTGATCTTCATTTAAAGTTGATAATTTATTCAATGATTTTTTTAATTCATTTCTTCTTTTTTCTTTATTACTACCATTTGCTAATACCAAATCTTTATTGTAAGAACCAGCTAATAAATCTAATGAATTAATTTTATAATATCCTTCATTATTTTTAGTAAATTCGATTGGTTTTAAGAAAGTTTTGGATTCATTATTTAAAATCTTCCCATTTTTGGTTGATCTATAATTGATATTCAAATACAGTTGAGGAATCCTATCCACTATAACATTATTAGAATTAGTTTTCGAAAGCTGTTCATTATCATAAGCATCATAAGCATCAGTAGTATCGACATTCAGAGCATATTCAATATAATCTTGAATACTTGAACCAACGTTATCATCCAAATTATCACTTGATAAATTTTGATTCTGGTCATACACATAATCATCATCTATATCTTCATCATCATCTAATCCATCACCTTCTTCTTCATCTTCATCATCTTCATCATCTTCATAATCAGAACCAGGATGCGAAATTAGATTTTGATTATCATCAATTTGATTTTGATTTTTAGGTTTTCTACCTCTTTTACTCTTTTTCTTTTGTTGAGTTATTGGTTTACCATATTTTGAAATATAATCTTCATAACCTTTTATAGAAAAACCTTCAGTAAGTGCTTGATTTTTCATATCAAATAATGAACCGGCTGCACTTGCAACAACCATATCAATTCTTGGTAATTTATTGGAAGCTTTCAATAATCTAGAGAAAACTTCCGAAGGGGTTAAGGTAGATTTATCAGTATTTAATAAGTATGGCATATAATTTGGAGGTGGGAAAGGTAATGGGATTGGAGGTGGAGGTAAATTTTCATTTGATAATTTATGGTCTCTAGTAATTACTGGAGGTGGAGGATAAATAAAAGGAATCATTACACCATCTTCTTCTTGTTCTTCTTCATATTCTTCATCTTCATAATCTTCTTCATCATCACTTGGATCAAAATGATTCACTGGAGGATTCGGAGGTGGGAAACGATTTGTAATTTGTTTTAACTGATTTGAAATATTTGGATCATCAAGGTTAGTTTTAACATCGACGTAAAAATCTTTTACTCTTAAAGGAGAATCAATAACTGGAATTATTGAAGAAGGAACATTATTATGACTTGGTGGAATACATGAAGCAGCAAAAGTATTTTTTAAATTAGAATATGGGAATGGTGGTAAGAATGGTGGTGGAAATACTGAATGAAGTGGAACTGGTACCTTATTTATATTACTTCTTGGGATTGATAATGAATTATTTAATTTTCTTCTTTTAAATTCATTACTATGATTAGATTCAATCAATTTTTTATTATTATCATTATCATAACTAATATTAAATGCAGCTGCCAAAGTTTCCGGAGTAGGTAATTCCATTTCCGCAGACCTTTTCAAAGAAGAGTGGTCTGTATTGAAAGGCATGATCTGAAGCCGGTGAGTCCAGATGGTGCTATATGGTTTGTTCTTTCACAAGGGAGGTAATATAAATAGTTGAAAAAACCGTTTCCAATAAACTTTCTCAACTTGTTGAAGGTTGTAAAAAAAAAAATGTACCATAATTTTTCCCTGACTTGTTCTGGTTTTTCTTTTTTTTTTTTTTTTTTTTTTTTTTTTTTTTTTTTTTTTTTTTTTTTTTTTTTTTTTTTTTTTTTCTTTTGTGTGTGTGATATTGTCGTCTGTGAGATTTTTTTTTTTAAAACCTAACTTTAATAGCAGTTTTTCACTATCGATTAACAAGATAAGTGGTTGTTTAACTCACGTTATATGAACGGGTGAATGAGGCGTAACAAGATTTGCAATACAGGTAGGTTATGTATTTCAAATTAGTTTAACCATTAGATTTGGTTAGTGTAGATCGTGTTTGACGATAATCCTTGTATTGGCTCTGACTACACCCAAATAGCTAATTTCGAGGTAGAAATGAATAGATTTCAATTCTTCTGTATAATATATTGCATAATTGTTTTGTTTAATACATTTTATATCGATTTGTTATAAATAATAAGAAAAGTCATAAAATTAGTAGATTTTTACCAAAATATTGCAAAAAACTTGTCTTGTCAGCAGATTTTTTCTTTTGCACTCCTAATTAAAAGTGTACAACACGAGTAAAAACTTACAAGTATACAAAGTATGTTTTATCATAAGTAATGGTATATTGTTATTACCAATATAAGAAGAACCTAGAAGGGGAACCTATAAACGTAAAAAGAAAAGGGACCAATGGTCATTCTATTGACTTGTCCGTTATAACTAATTTTCAATAATCACATTCTTAATCCATAGAACATCTTCAGTACACTAGTATACTATACAGCTCTACTATACAACTATACAAGCCAAGTCTAAACAAGTTCAAAGCTCAAATTTGATTTAAACGGTAATTTACAAATTGGTTGCAACCAAAAGAAAAAAGAATGGGAATTGTTCCGTTGACTTAAATTTGTGGTGAGCGCACGCGCGCACACACACACATCCACTAACAGTTTGAATATATGTACAATATACTTAGTAGTATGCAAAAGGAGTTTATCGATGTAATAAAGAATACTTGGGTTTAGACAGTTCCAGTTAGAGACAATTACTCACGGTCTCACCCAGTGTCCTTAGTATCCAAAAAACAGCACCGAGTATGAGTGAAAGAATGCACGTTGTTCTTGTGCTCATGTTCAAGTTCATGTTCTTGTGCTCACGTTCACAGTTACGATTACGGTCAAGTAGAATATTATTTTTAATCTAGTTAGGTACTTACGGCTAAGCAACGCATCCAAACACCAGCGATTGGAATTGTAAACGGTGAATTTTATAGAAAAAAGTTGATAAAAACATCTTCTTACATTGGAAAAAGAAAAATTGAAAAAAAAAGAAAAAGTTTTGCAACTGATGAACGTTTTATTTAGTATTAATGCATAAGAGGGTTTTAATTCAACTTCTATTGAAAAATTATAACGTAAACTATAATACTATTGCTGTTGAATAGTACCCTGCACACAACTACTGCTACTTGATGCTTTACCTTTCTTATTAGTATACATTGTATTCTGAAATACAAATAGTTTTATACGATTTATGTAAAATTGGCCCAAAGGCAAAAGGCAAAAGGCACAAGGCAAAAAGCAAGAAGCAAAGCAATAGTTAATAAATAAAAGAAAAACAAAACAAAAGACAAACAACAAAAAAAAAAAAAAAAAAAAAAAAAAAAAAAAAAAAAAAAAAAAAAAAAAAAAAAAAAAAAAAAAAAAAAAAAAAAAAAAAAAAAAAAAAGAAAAAGAGGTAAAACAGCAGGAAAAAGGCGGAAATTGATGATGATATATCTTTATTGTCCTTTGCTGTGTTACATTAGGAAGAGTTGATACAATATAAAATAGGTTTACTGATGTTTTACTCTTGTTCTTGACTAAATTTCACTTCTATTCTCATTTTTTAGCGTATTCCGTTCATTGTATAAAATAGAAATTGTAAATTTTTTTTTTTTTTTTTTTTTTTTTTTTTTTTTTTTTTTTTTTTTTTTTTTTTTTTTTTTTTTTTTTTTTTTTTTTTTTTTTTTTTTTTTTTCTTTTTGTTCTGTTGTTTTCCTTTTCAGAAAAATATATTCAATCATTACTTGTACTACGTCTTTCTTCTTTTCTCACTAGTATATATAAATATCAATTCATTCATTCAATCAATCAATCAATCGATCCATCCATCCATACCAGGTTATTCAATCATCCTACTTATCGTACAAGGCTCTTTTCGCAAGTTTATTAACCTCGGTCGTTCGTGATTCTTTTCAAAACTCCCCCCTTTTCATCATATCAACTGCCGCTCAAGTATAGCTTTGACTCATCGATTTGAACTCACTTTTTTTTTTTTCCCGTCTTGCTTCACTTCGACTGTTTTCATTTGGCTTTTTCTGTTTGATTGTTAACTTCAGTATACTGATTTGATCCTCGACTGCTTGAATAGAAAAGAAAAAGTAAAAGGCTCTCCAATAAACTGAATTGATTATCCTAATTGGTGGTGCCTTCCAAGACTCATTTTAAACGAAAACACTCATCACTTCACCCTCCACAAGTTCAATTTGGTGTTGTGATTGGAGTTTCTAATATATCATTGATTGTGCTTTTGGTTTTTGGTTTATTGAAAAGTACTATATCTTTGACTGAAATTTATTAAATGAATATTTGATAGAAACCCCAATACAATTATACCAGCAATCCTTAGATTATAACTTTTTCAAGTGTATCACAAGTGTCTAAGTATATAAAGTCATGCCTCCAAAAAGATCATCAACCAAGAGTAAATTCAATTATAAGGATCTAGTACTAGCCAAAATGGCTGGATTTCCAGCCTGGCCATCTTTTATAATGCCACCTGAATTAATACCTTCTAGTATAATGAAAGTTAAAAAGAAATCAACCGAATTCTGTGTGATTTTTATACCCGATGGGGATTATAATTGGATGACTGAAAAAAATTTAGAATCATTAACCAATGAAAAATTGGATAAGAAATTAGAAAAAGTTCCTGATTTGAAAAAAACAAAGCAAAAATCAAAAAATGGTCGTACAAATCATGTAACAGATGCTTTAATGGCCACCAAAGGATTAGAATTTGATGAATTCATGGATCAACTCGATAAAAAGAATAATGGTGAAGAAGAAGAAGAAGAAGAAGATGATGATGAAGATGAGGAAGAAGAAGAAGAAGAAGAAAATATAGAAGTTGATGATGACAAAGAACCCAAAGAGGAAAGTGAGACCAAACCAGAAGAGGAAAAATCCAATGATACATCAGAAGTTAAAGAATCAGAAGAAGAAGAGGAACAACAACAACCAGAACCCAAAGAAGAAGAAGAGGTATTAGATATCAAATCTCCCATAAGGCCCAAAAGAGGAGTGACCAAGAAGAATAATAATAGTATAAAACGAGAAGAAAAAGTATTTGAAGCTGATGATGAAGATGAAGCAAATCAAAAAGTAACCAGTAGACCGCAAGGACGTTCACGGAATGGGAAAAGATTTAAAGAAGAAGAAGAAGAAGGAGAAGAAGAAGTTGAGGAGCCACCAAGTAAACGAAGTGTTAATAATAATAATGGAAATGGACATCGAAGAAGTGTTTCAACACCATCAACGTCATCATCAACCACTTCAACCAGTGTAACAAAATCCAAAACCATTAGTGGATCGAATGCAAAACTGTTAACTGAAGAAGAAAAACAACATCAATTATGGCTTTGTAGAATTAAATTACAAAGATCCTTAATTCAAAGAAATCAACCAGTTACACCAATTAATTTAAAACAATTCCCACCACCAAGTATTGATGAATTATCAGTTGCCAGATTAATACTACATCGACTTGTTGAATTTCCAGTTAATATTGAATTATTAAAACAAACCAAGATTCATAAAGTATTAAAATGTATTTTAAAAGATGAAGAATTAGAATATCCTGATAGTTTTAAATTACATGAAAAATGTGAAGAATTATTAAATAAATGGAATCCATTAATTGAAGCATTAAAATTAGAAAAAATTGTTAAATCCAATACTCCATCATTAAATTCTAAAAATAATGGTAGTGAAATTGATTTACAAAAAAATAATAATTCAAGATTAAGTAGTCAACCACCAGATGAGCTGGAAATATCTGCAGTTGAAACAAATGGAACTCCAAAAAAGAGAATACCAGAAGATAATATCAATAATAATAATAACAGCAATAACAACAGCAATAATAACAACAACAACAATTTAATTGAACAAAGTCCAATACTGAATGCTCAGGATGTACCGGTTGCAGCATCAGT
The DNA here is from genome assembly GCA_030569195.1 of Hyphopichia khmerensis. Classification (NCBI taxonomy): domain Eukaryota; kingdom Fungi; phylum Ascomycota; class Pichiomycetes; order Serinales; family Debaryomycetaceae; genus Hyphopichia; species Hyphopichia khmerensis. The sequence goes on along the minus strand of JAJMKE010000004.1, from coordinate 110,495 downwards.
TGAAGGATAAAATATGAAGATTGCAGAGCAACTTCAATATACATTTGGAAGTTTTAAAATTAGTTAAATTCAGTATATCCCCAACTTCCAATTCCCAATTGACATCCCCCCCCACCATTTCACCAATACTGAATTTACTCGACAGGTTAATAGCTATGTATAAAGTGTTTTAATTCTACTCTCAGTTAATTATTTATATTTTGTAAGTGTGGGGGTTGCACCCAAAAGGTGGTATAAGTACGTGTACGTGTACGTGTACGTACACTCTATAGATGTACACAGTACAATATTCCGTACACTATTAAGTACACTATTAAGTACACTATTGAGTACACTATTAAGTACAATATTAAGTACAATATTAAGTACACTATTAAGTACACTATATTACACTATTCAGTACACTAGATCAACTACCAATACACGTCTTATTGATCTGTTTTAGCCGTCCCAATTCGCGCCTTCTAACCAATTGAGATTCGGGTAACCATAATTATTAAGGCTCTGTAAAAAGAAATTTGGCCCAGTACAAAGCAAAAGAAAGCAAAAGCAAAAGAAAGTGCCAAAAAGGGTGTACGTGCATATACCAATTGGTATATTATTAGTACAAACTGCCAATTTCTTTCTTTTTCTGCTGCTGATGCTGTTATTAGCCATTAGCCATTAGCTATTAGTGTATTAGTTAATACTATTACTATTGTTGTTGTTAATGTTATTAGTGTTGTTAGTGTGAGTATTGGTGTGTTGTTGTTCAAACGAGCATCCAACCTGTACTGAAATTTACCCGCACTTCCACCAATTCTTCCCAGTACTAATTACAGTCGTAATTCACAATACCAGCATACTTTCAACTATACTAAATACTTTAATAATTAAAAGTATACACTGGTGTAAATCATATAACCAATTAGATGTAGAATATATATATAATACAATAAATGAAAAAGAATAAAAAAAAAAAAAGAATTAATGGACAGAGTAGGGATTGGATCTTTTGTCTTTGTGTGAAAATTACATTGAAAAAGCCAAAAAAACCAAAAAAAAAAAGGAAAAAAAAAAAAAAAAAAAAAAAAAAAAAAAAAAAAAAAAAAAAAAAAAAAAAAAAAAAAAAAAAAAAAAAAAAAAAAAAAAAAAAAA
>JAJMKE010000004.1:64993-109258 GCA_030569195.1 Hyphopichia khmerensis | reverse complement strand
AACATAAATATATTCTAAAATGGCTGAAGAAGATGTATGTGAAAGATATTGAATATACACTGGGTGAACAAGTATAATCCAGGGTATTTTGATTGATTGATTTTGGTGGGGAGTGGGATCTTTTGAAAAGTTTTTGTTGATGGGATCGGAATTTTTCATCGACGAACGACAACAAAAATTTTTTCCATTGCCATCACCAAGAATCAACTCCACACAATATACTAGCATAGTGTGTATATATATATATATATATATATATATATATACTTATATACATATATACATATGTATATACATACGTATATACATGTGCATGGTATACACATAGTATACACATGGTATATTGTTGGAGACAGTCAATGTTCATACATGATACTAACATAATAATATAGCACACTTTCGAAACCGCTGATGCTGGTGCCGCTTTAACTTTCCCAATGCAATGTTCTGCTTTGAGAAAGAACGGTCACGTTGTTATTAAATCCAGACCATGTAAAATTGTCGATATGTCTACTTCTAAAACTGGTAAGCACGGTCATGCTAAAGTTCATTTAGTCGCCATTGATATCTTTACTGGTAAAAAATTAGAAGATTTATCTCCATCTACTCATAATATGGAAGTTCCAAATGTTTCTAGACAAGAATTCCAATTAATTGATATTGATGATGGTTTCTTATCTTTAATGACTTCTGATGGTGATACCAAAGATGATGTTAAAGTTCCAGATGGTGAATTGGGTGATAACATCCAAAATGATTTCGATGATGGTAAAGATTTATTGGTTACCATTATTTCTGCTATGGGTGAAGAAGCTGCCATTTCTTACAAACAAGCTCCTCAATCTTAAGTTGGTTAAATGGAAAATAATGAATACTTAAAATTTGAATACTAATTAATATATATATATATATATATATATATATATTTATTGGTTTTCTTTTTTATACTTTGTTTCTATATTTTTTGTTTACTTATATAAATATTTTTGATCAATCAAGATTCTTTTATTTCTCAATAGTTTGTTTAAATGTAGTACTCTTTGTCATGATTAAATCGCGGTCTTATTGTATATGCATATATCCTCAAACCTAATACTATAAGGGTGTTGAAGATAGCTTTTAATAAAAATTTTTCAATTGTCAAAGTAAAATTCATGTTCTGTTGTTTTTATTTCAACATCCTGCATACCAGAGGGGGAATTTCTCTCTTTTAGCTTGCTTTAAAAGTACTATTTTGACATAATTTCAACATTAACTCTAAGTTTATTGTTTTCGGTGACTGTATTGAAGGTGGTAAGAAAAAAAGAAGAATGAAAAAAAAAAAGAACAAACAAAAAGAATAAAGGAATAAGAGAATAAAAGAATAAGAGAATAAAAGAATAAGAGAATAAAAGAATAAGAGAATAAAGAATAAAGAATCAAAGAATCAAAAAAAGAATCAAATAAAAATATATCAAAAACAAAATAACCAAATTAAAAGAAAGAGAAAAAGAAAAGGCGTAAGGGATCTTTATAACAAAGAAAGTTAAATACGTCAAACTAAGCCCATCATTAAAACCCATCAAGAAAAGAAACGGTTGCCCGTATTTTTCACCAATTGGACATCTGCTACATTTACGTCTGTTGGCTTAATCTCGAGAAGTCACCCAATCTTGCACTCACCATGAAAATAAAACATAATGAATGTAGAATGTAGAAAGTTGAAAAAAAAAAAACAGAAGACAGAAAACAGAAAACAGAAAACAGAAATAGAAAAAGATTGTAGTGGTAACAATAACCTATCAACCTCTGGCTCTTAATACTCTTAAAATGAATTCCAATCATTCAATTGTCAATCAATTGTCAATCAATTGTCAATATTATTACCAATAAATTGTTAATCAAATATTTAATTGTATACAAGTAAACAAAAAGCAAATTTTTGAAATAACAATCAATTTTGTTTTCAATATGTGATTTGCTACATTATTGTTACTATATTCAACTACAAGTATAGTTTAATTCGTAACTTTATTATTTGATTATTTGGAACTTTAGCATAAATAAAAAATTCACCATTTTTAATTTATTGGTTCCATTGACATTTGCCTTTCCCATTTGACCCATTGGCATTTTCACCTTCGCCTTTAAGTATTTTCCCCTTCTCCAATTCTTCGTATTAGGGGGACTTTGGGCGGATTTACCTATAAAAATACCTGCCAAAATCCAATAGAAATCCAATAATAAAAAGGAAAAAGAAAAAGGTGCACCCAAAGCATTTCATTTCACCCGAAAACACTAACAAAACTAAAAAAAAAAAAAAAATATACTAAGAAAATTAGACTAGGAGACCCCTGACGGAGGAAAGAAGCGTAAAATAATCAGCTTTTTTTTGTTGTTTGGTCTTTCATTCATAAGCCGGGTAGTTTGCCATTTATTTATAAATAAATAGTTGTGAAGGTATTCAGGTTGGTTATAATAAGTTTGAGTATTCCCAATATACATATACATATATATATATATACATACATATATACATACATATATCCATATACATATATACTGGTTTGACATTTTTGATTGCATTTCCCGGCATTTCTCCACAACTCAAGATTGATTATAGTAGGTGGTAAGATGCTAAGGATCAGAGATAGTTCTCTTGGTCATAGCCTTAGTGTTAGAGCATCAAATGATGATACTAATGATGCCAATTATTCAAATACATCATTTGTTGGTAATACTCCTTCAACAGTTTTATTTTTTCTTGCTTTAGCAGTTGGGGTATTTATTGCTTTATTATTTATATTTTTCACCATTCGATATTTTATTCGTTCTAAATATGGATTACACGTTTATCCAATAACTCATCGAAGTATTCCATTTAATTTTTTGGGTGATAATGATTTACATCATAATTCAAATAATATAAATCATAATTCAACAACTAGTTATGAATTACATGAACAAATTGAATATATTCGAGCGCATCATTTTATTAGAGGTGAAATTTTGGAGAGAAGAATTAATAATAATTTGAATTTTAATCAACCAAATCAATTAACTACCAATACTTCAACTTCAACTACTGATGCCGCAATTGCCGCTGCTGCAGCAAGAAGGAGAAGGAGAAGAAGAAGAAGAAGAAGAAGAAGAGGTGGTTGTTATGCTAGAATGAAAAAATTATCAGAACAAGAGGTTGAAATTTTATTTCCTAAAAAAACTTATCATGATTGGTTAAATGGTGGTAAAGAACGTGATCAAGATGTTCGTGATGGTGTTTTACAAGAAGAAAATCTTTTATATAATACAATTAAAGATGATACTATAAATACTAGTGATCATAATGTTATAAGTGATGATTCTTATCATGTTACCTCTTCTCAAGATCATGCTTTAAGAGATGATTTGAGCCTATATGCTGATGCATCCAATAATTTACCAATTCAAATGGTTGAATTATCTAAAAAGGATGATATTTTAAAAGAAGAAAAAACTACTTCTGTAAAAGCTGATGATGATGATGAAGATGATGATGATGATAAAAAATTTGATGAATTACATTTCACTTCTGGTACTTGTGCTATTTGTCTTGAAGTTTTAGAAGATGAAGATATTGTACGTGGTTTACTTTGTGGTCATGTATTTCATGCTGATTGTTTGGATCCTTGGTTAATTAAAAGAAGAGCTTGTTGTCCAATGTGTAAACGTGATTATTTCTATAAAAGTGATTCAAATAATGATCAATCAAATAATGATTCAAATAATCAAAATGTTAACCCAACAAATAACTCAAATTCAAATAATCAAGATGATGATGATTTGGATTCTGACGATGATTTAAGCTTGGATTATGATGCTTTTAGAAATGATCCAACTTTACGCGCAATGTTACAAGAATTAATTCCAACTGCTGAAAGAGTTCGTTTCATTCTTAATGATGCTAGTTTAAGTCATCTCGATTTGGAAAATAGATCAAATGATATTGCAAATAAAAAATATGGCTCTCTTTTCAAAAGATTCTGGTGGAGATTAATGGGTATTAAAAAAATTGATTTATTCAACTGGGCAGTTTTATTCTTATATCACCAAGAAAATATCCATCCAGATCAGCAACAAGATTCAACTGAATCCTCCGAAATTACTAACCCCAATAACGTTTCTAACCCTACTGATCATCCAAATTCAAATGAAGCAGTTGCTTCTGCCTCACCTCCAAGACAATCTCAAGATCTTGCAGAGGCTAGGAATGTGGTTGAACAAAGGGTATAATCATGCTTTACTCTCGTCCCTTCCCTTTCTTTTTACTTTCCTTTTTTTTTTTTTTTTTCCTTAGCTTTATTCTTTCAATTCTTGTACCTCCTTCTTTGGATTTAGTTTTTATACCTCTTTAATTCTTCGGAGTCTGCAGGTTGCAGCTCGTGTATAGTTAATAATCATACTTTCAGTATCTTATCCCTCCATAGATTTGCAACAATTGTACTTTGTAAACTCGTACCTTGGTGAGGCTAAACACCCGTACATCATACAACTTAAAAAAATTAACTAAAAGAGCGAGAAGCGAAAAAAAAAAAAAAAAAGTGAAAAAATTTGAGAAGACAAAAAAAAATATACATATATCAAATAAATTTGAAACTATACAAATACCTTTGAATACGTCTTTATAGATATTATATCTACTACTCCCTCTAAATTACAAGACGAAATAGTATACAATATGGGTATGTCGTTTTTTTTTATTGCGCTCCTGGCTAACTATTTGGTACTATAAAGAGTAAAGATTGGATCATCGAATCATACCATATATATGTGAAAAAATTTTCATAATTGAATAATATCAAGAATTCTCAGGGAAAGTCAATGAAAACAATTGGGAAATAGCTTTTTCCTTATAAGTGTTTGGTTTTATTTGTATGCGAATCGAAATCATTCGTTGAGTTTTGTGTGGTTTAATGACCCCACAGGTGAAGTATCCTTAATTATTAATTCACATATTGCACGGAATTACAAAACAAGAAGAAAAGAAATTTAAACTGTATCTACTAGTTAGTCTCCTTGATTTAATATGAATACTAACCTGGATTTTATAGCTCCTCCAAAGAAAAGTGTTAAAATGGACTTAGGTTCATTCTTGGCTGATGAACAATTCGGTGGTGGTGGTTCTTGGGCCGATGAAGATGTTGATATGTCTTCTATTGGTGTTCAAGTTAACTCATCTGCTGGTTTCCCATCTTCCACTAACTCTTTCTCTTCAAGAGAAAGAAATGAAGACTCTGGATTCGATCGTAGAAGAGAAGAATTCCCAGTTCCTGATGCTCCTCCATATAGAGCTAGAGTTAACAACTTACCTTATGATATCACTGAAGGTTCTTTAATTAGATTCTTTGAAGATAAATTAGCCGCCCCAGGTTCCGTTACTGATGTTAAAATCCCTACTGATATTACCACCGGTAAAGCTAAAGGTTTTGGTTTTGTTACTTTCCAAGAAAGAGAACTTTTAGAAGATTCTTTAAAATTAACTTTATCTGAATATAACGGTAGAAAAATTTTTGTTAACGTTGCCGCACCTCAAAAACAAGATGTTTTCGATATGGATTGGACCTCAGTTAGAGGTTCAGCCATTCCTTCTCGTGGTGAAAGATCTCAAAGAGAAGAAGCTGAATTAGATTGGGGTTCAGCAAGAGGTTCTGGTGTTCCACCAAGACAAAGAAGTAATAGAGGTGAAGGTAGACCACCTAGAAGAGAAGAACCAGATTTAGACTGGGGCTCTGCTAGATCAGCTACTTCAACCTTACCTCCAAGAGAAAGAAGTGAAAGACGAGAAAGATCTTTCGACAAATCCGAAAGACCACCAAGAAAAGAAGAACCAGAATTTGACTGGAGTTCTGCTAGATCATCTACCACAACCTTACCACCAAGAGAAAGAAGTAACAGAGCAGGTGGTGAAAGACCAGAAAGAAGACCAAGAAAGGAAGAACCAGAATTCGATTGGGGTGCTGCTAGATCTTCTACTACTAAATTAGCACCAAGAGAAAGAAGTAACAGAACTGAAAAGAAAGATGATCTTGACTGGAAGAGAGGTCAAACTTTAGAACCTCGTCAAAGATCAAATAGATCTGCTAACAATAAAAAGGGTAAACAAGAAAAGGAAGCCGAAAAACCTCAAGGTCCTCAAAAATCCTTATATGACGTCTTAGCCGTTGAAGGTGATTCAGATGACGAAGCCGGAAAACCAGAACCAGCAGCAAAGGAATCAGAAGCTCCAAAAGAAGAAACTACTTTAGAAGAAGCTACTTCTAAATTATCTGTTCAAGAAGAACACAAGACTGATGATGGTTGGGAAGTCGTTGGTAAATAGATTTAGTTTGACTAATATTTCCCAGTAGAATATTCCTTAATGTTTCACTTTCTTTTATACATCTAATCATCCACTTATCCCAAAGCCCAATCATCCTCATTTCCCATCCATTATGACCTATGACCATTTGATGCTCATATAGATCCTAGACATTCTTTACTTTATCCACAAATTTCGTTTCGTTTTACTTGTTTTTCCTATTTGTTTTTTTTTTCTTCTCTTCTCTTAATGTGTATTCTTTGACACGATGATAAACTGCATGTACTTTAACTAAAAGGTAGAAAAAAGAAAAAAAAAAAGATATCAATATTAATAAATTATTATGTATTCTTAAGTTTGTAGAAGTATTTATGTTTTATAAAATGAATTGCGAAAAGTGAGGAACACCAAAAAAATCTGACAACAGAAAAAACCTAATTAAAAAATGAGAATAGAAAAGCAAAAACTAAAAACTAAAAAGTAAGACTACCTTCAAGTACGCTTCAATAATTAGCATTAGCAAGTCTCCGCTAGGCAATGACTGAGGAGACAAATAACCTGAATGGATCACATGGCTTAACTGAAGTTCAGGTAGAGCATAATGCCGATAGCTTTTATCTTATAGATGAAAAGAGTATGTTCAATCCAATAAACTCCTGAGGCTCTCGACCTTATGAGATTCTTGTTACTAACCAATCAAATTAGATAAATACGAAATATCAGTTCCTTCACCCCTAGAGAACTTGATGATGTTATACGGCCTCGAGCCAATTACGCGTTCGTTAGCGAGAACCAACCCAGATGGATCCAAAGGTGTTAAGTTAAGAAAATCGTATAAAAATCATATCCAAGACTTACCAGGGAAGCATCAAATACCTCCAACTAAAGAACTTCCAGCTTCTCTTCTAGACCCCATGGTTGCCCAGGCTCCTGATATAATAAAGGAGATTGATCCTCAATTATTAGCACAGGCATTGAAATTTGATAAAACTCCAATCAAAGGTATACCTGGTTTTAACACTGCCGATTTGGCAATCAATGACCAGCAAACGTTGATGAGAGCTGATGACATGAGTGAGAATGATGAGTATGGTAGCGGTAAAAAGACTAAACGTAAGAAGAAAAGTCAATCCAATGGTGGTGATATTAAGAGACAACATATATAGCATATCGTTTACCAGTGCCACGAGACGATCAGATTCTACAATCCCTTCCTAATGATTTCATGACTAAATTCAATCAAAACTGTCAAGAGTTTTGAGTGCCTGTATCTTATTTAACTTTTTACTTCTTGTTCTTCTACCTCCATTACAATAATTTACAATTTTAAAAAAAAAAAGGCAAAAAAAAGAATATTTAGTAAAATAATACATTAATTATTAGTCTGGTGTAGTAATAGTAATACAAAAAAGAAATAAATATAATTACATTAATTTGATATTAAAGCTATCATCATGGCTCGGAAAGAACGACCAGGCCATCTTCTGCAAGCTCAGAAACTCGGGTGAATTTCACATATCTTTTAACTGGTTTTAATGGTTTGTTAATGAAGTGTTTTCCCAGTTTTTTCTTCACTGTCATTTTATTTCTTAATAATCGACCAGTATGACTGAGTAATGTTTTGATTATTAATTTCTTCATCATCATAGTTACCTCTAAAAATGACAAAATTTCGTTTTTAATCAGTAATTCTGGTAATTTGATTCGTAAATTCTCGACATTTAAAGCTCGGCGATATCCCTTGTTGCACTTGATAGAAAGCAGAAGTAAGAAAGGATTAGCCTTTAATGAAATGATGCTCAAATAATTTTTGGATCTATGGATCATGTCTTCAATATCACTCTCAATTACACCATGTGAATCACTGCCTTCAGAAATAGACATTGGTCCACTGTTCGTCCTCTTGCTAACGTCTCTATTCGACTTCTTCCTAGTATCGGCAGAAGCAGTATCCTTGTCAAATTTCACGTTCTTATTAGTACCATCAAGTTGCTCAACAAACCCTTCAGAATGCTCGTCATCAGAATGTTCAAAATCGTGGTCACCGTCCTCATCCTCAGACTCTAAGTCACCATCCTTCAGTTTTTTCAAAAGTGGACTTTCGTTAATTGATTCTAATTCGGTACGGAAAATAAAATTCATCAATTTTTCACCAGTTATTTCATCAATCTTGATGTTCAACGGTTGCGAATTAATCTCAAAATTTTCCATTATTTTAATTCCACCAATGGATCTATTCATACTCCAATCAACATTTATCAAATTTTCATTGTCGGATTGACGTTTCGGTACTTCCAAAGGTTCCAAGAATCCTTGGTAATGAGCATTTGGTAATAAATTAAATCCTTGCATCATTTCAATTTGCAATTTATTATCATTGGAGTTATCTTCTCTTATGGTCCTTATATAATGGCCATTAGCAATAGCTATATCCAAGATTGGTGTTCTGTCATCTTCAAGCATGTGTAAAATGATTTGATCTGCCTTCAAAATCCATTCTGCTTTTGGTTGCGAATTTGTTCCAGCTTGGTAAATGTCACCAGTCAAGATGGATTGCATCATTAAGTAAATATCAGTGACAACATTTCCTTTTTCTATATTCAACATCAAATAATCGTTAAGGCTCTCGTTGTCAAGTTTGCTTTGTCTGAAGTTATAATTGTTAGACAAAATATTCATCAATTGATAATACTTATGCGAGGTTGATAAATTTGTATGCAATGCCCTTAAATCTTGAAAATCGATCGAAAACTTCAATTTTTCCAACTTCTCGCTCAATGATTTGCTCATTGGCTCAGAGTAAAATAGTAAGCTGGTCACAATGATATACAACGTGAAATATTGCTTTGAAGTCGATGAAATAATAAAAGTCGGCATATCAACCCTGAGCCTATTTGAAATACCTTCTAAGTGCGAGCCTTCTGATTCCTGTTTTGCTTCTTGACTTTGACCTTCGGATGGCTCTTCTTCAAGTTGTGACAATTTGCTTGCCATGGGCTTGATCTGGTCGTAAGTGACCATCAACGATGACTTTTCAACCAAAAGTTTGTCCTTTCCTGCGAGTACACCATTTTTGCAGATTTCGATACCTAACCAAGGCGGCCAATGAGTTTTAGTACCATAGGAGGTTTTATTCAAGATCAAATTATTTGCATGCTTTGTATCGTTTTTCTCGACAACGAAAATATTTGCATCCTTCAACATGAAACCATATCTTTTCTCTAACTCCTGACCATTGATCACCAAAGAATTTGTCTTCTTGTCAATAACAGATATGATCTTTGCGTCGATGCTAGGAGCTGCAAGCAAAACAACAGAATCAGGTGCATCTTCGCTTTGAAGTTGGATTTGGGGAGATATAATTTCAATCATAAAATCTTCTGTGATCTTTTCATTTTCTTTGACTCTTCTTATTATTTCGTCAAAATGATCAAATCTATCTTGTGAAGTTTCTCTAGTCTTATTGGTTTCTTTCACCAACGACTCCAGTTTAATGTCCTGAAGGCCACTGGTGATCGAGCTTAGATCCTCACTTGTGAATCTGTTTTCATTTCGATGAATCAACTCTTCCAATGTACTTATGGACTCATAAGACAAGTACTTTTTGAAAGCACTTTTCAATTGAACGAAGTGAATATATTTTAATAGCAAATTCCTATTATCAACGTTCCACTTCAAAAACATACTTATCAATACAAATTTATTGTGAAAACTTTCTTTGCTCTCAAGATTTGAAGTTTCTGTATCTGACCTCTTGATGAACCTTCTTCTTCTTTGTCTGCACTCTTCTATATCCTTCTTCAAGGAATTAATACGATAGTTCAAGTTCTTATTAGAATAATTCTTGGATCTATTCTCCTTAACTTGCTCTTTCAATTGGTCAATCCTCTCATTGAACAATTCGATTTGAGGTGTATATATGTCAGTCGATTTAAGGAGACAGTTATGGGTATCCTCAGATCCCAATTTGGAATCCACCTGTTCACTCTTGTTAGTCTCGGTATCTCGCAAGTAAGAAAATCTTTTTGAATACATCAAGGGAAAAATATTCACCTTTCTCGGGTTAGAGCTTAGCGATGGAAGATAAGCCTCTTCATAATCTTGAATGTCAAACCACTGATTGTCGTCATCGAAATTATTGTAGTGAGTGTTTGGTACATCATCTCTCTTCTTAACTGAATAAATATCCTGTTCGAAAATGGCATGGACCATTCTCAAATCTATTCCGGAAAGATGTACCTCACCTACATTGAAGTTCATCTTCATAATTTTCTTATTTCTGGATAAACCTTCATGTACTTCTATTCTCGGTTCCTTTCTTTGATGAAGGTCAACAATGAAATCGTCCATTTTAGCCCTAACACCTACACTTTCTATACTATCTTGCTCCGAATCAACAGTCTCGTCTCTGTATAGATGAGATATAAATAAGGACTTAAAACTGAATTGGAATTTGTTGGTGAATAAGTGCTGGGAAAATTTCATAGATTTCTTTAACTCTCCAAACATCTTACCTCTTCTAATGGGCAACATCATGTTACCTGAGAATAATTTCCACCAAGAAAAAAATTGTTTAAATACACCTGGACTCAAGTGAATAGCGTTGTAGCTATCTTCCGTATTTGCAGAAAGGGAAATAGCCATATGTAATCTATCACTTCTGAACCCAGCATAAGAATCGTGGTCTTTACCAGTGAATTCAGGGTTAAACAAGTCAATTTCATAGTGAGGCTTGCACTCATCAGTGACTTTCTCAGGATCAGAGGATAAAGTTCTTTGTAAAATGAAACCAACCTTGAAGTTCACTCCACCGTGTAAATTGAGGACTTGCTTTTCAACAAGATCTGCTTGTACTTCAATTGGATCGAGAGAATTAGTCGAAGTATTGTCTAGATAGTATGCAAAACAGGATGAAAGGAACTGCTTAGTGTTAGGTAAATACACAAACTTTGAGCTGTCACGGGTCCAAGAAAGTAGAGGAGTGACCAAATAATTCGGAATGTACCATGATACTTTGTCTGATTTAATGTCAAAGAACAGACGTGAATCGTCGTTCTCATTGACATTCCATTCAACGTTATTACTGAAAGCCAAGACAAAGCCAGACGAGGCATCAAACAAATCGTAAGGATCTCGAGACCCTTTAAAGGCCACTTCAAGGCCATTCGAAGGGCCCGTAACTATTTTGAACTTACCATGCATAATCAATCTCAATTTGTCCCAAAATCCTAACTTCATTGAGGGATCAACCGGGGGTTTAGAGAACTGGTCAAAGTTCAACATCACTTGTTGTATACCAAATTGGTACGATTGACCCCACACAAAGCGAGATGGTAGTTCTGAAGCAAACTTCACTTGAATGTCAGTATACAACTTAACAGTAGATAATGACTTTTCAATTGTTAAGGAATAATGATTGTCTTTATTATGGTTTTTCAAGTTCTTGGTCAACGGAATATAAAGTTTCCTCAAATGCTCGATTTTTGTGATCAAAGCCTCCGATATGATTAGATGTCCTTCCAAGCTCAATGTTTCTTGATGTTTATCGCGTGGAAGATGGAGCAAAGGTAAGGGGTAATCACGAAGATGCATTCTTAATTCTGTCAACTTCAATTGAATATAGGATGGGAACATTAATGAATATTTAGTATTCTTTGGCACACCTTGGCCAATATCGTGGATAAATTGGGGCAAATCACGAAGATCGAACTTCGTTGATTGTAAGTTGAGATCGAAACCATCCATAAAAAGAGACAATAATGGGGCCTGGCTCATATATGCAACAATCTTGCTATTCTCATGACTTGGTAAAGTTGCCTCATTTCCAAATAAAAATTTCTTATTGGAAACGATTTCATCATTGAGTCTGTCATGATACAGCTTTACTTTTCTGATCCATTGGCTTGAAATCGTTTTGAGTAAGGTCTCATACTTATCTTCGAGATCAACTTCGTTATGTTCATTTAGTTCATGTATAGCTCTTTCTTCAAAAAGAGCAATCTGCTCTAAGCGCTTGCGCTGTTCAACTATTCCCAATTGATATATGACACTCAATTTGGATTCAAAAGGATCGTCCTCCATGCAAAATGAGAGTCTCTTGGATGCTATCCTCATCTTAGGTACTTTGATGGTTTTCGATTCTTTTGGTTTCACAACGTTTACTTTCTGATCTTCATTTCCTTTCATGGCATGCATTAAATGCTTCACAATCTTGATGGAAATTGATAGGTTATCGAATAATTGGTGTACCACAAATGCATGTGGCTGTATTAACCTTATGGAGTCCGAATTAACAGCAATCTTGTGGCTCATTCCGGGGTCGTTAATTATGACATTTAGGCCATCCATACACGCCAAACGACTCCAATATCCATCAACTGTAGGTGAGTCGGCAAGAACTCGAGCAAATTTATTATCTATCCTCACAACACCATGCGCAAGCACGTTATTGAGATTGAATAACTGTAATCTAATCTTAAAATCGTCACTCAAATGGAGCACGACATCAGATTTGCTGATCTTCACTTCACCATGAAGGAAATCTTTCAATTTTTTTGGTCGTAAATGACGGCGAGATGCGCTACGTTGAGTCGAAAAGCGTTTCAAGTCATTTTTAAATTTCTTGGTGATTAATTTGAAAGGATTCACAAATATTTCCTTAATCAAATAAACAGATCCAAGTATGGTCATAAACTTGTAACGATCATAGAAAGCTTTTAGTTCGTCTGCGTCACCATCGATTCTTAATTTTCTTTGTGAGTCTTGAATCACAGCACTCACTTCGAAGTTAAAATTTGGTATACTGAGAAAGTGTTCAAATTTGCCAATATTCAAGTCATTCTTTATTGAGATATTGATTTTATCAACTTCAATATTGAATGCCCAAAATGAGACATTAGAATGATTGTCAGAACCTAGGTTGGAAGTTAAAGTATCCTGAGACGTAGCCATTGAAGGTGGAATTAAACTATCTGTGGAGGAGTTAGCAGTATACAAGGAAGAATCCAGTGGAGGCTTTCTAGTATTATTGAGTTTCACCTTGAAGTCGTCAAAGGTAAATCTCACGGTCTTGAGGTCGTGGTTTGAAGAGCCGACGTCACTATCGAAGCCATTTCCAAAAACTTGAGAAATATAGTCCTTAGGAATGAGTACTGATCTTGAACCGATAAGAACATGCGATCGGGAGACACGAAGCTCTGCATCCACTAACCACTGAGGTAAAACTCTGAATAATTTTGATTCCAAAGATGATTTACTCTTAGGATCTTCTTCAGGAGAAGGTGAGCCTAATAGGTCAGTAGAACCAAACACTGGATGTAACAATGGGTAGACACTTCGTTGTTTAACAATTTCGGAGTTTAGAAATAAGTTTATGAGACCCGTACTCATATCACGATCAGCCATTGATGTTACGTCCATGAAAAGCCTATTAATTCCCACAAGAACATCTAACTTACCTAAATCTACCATCAATTCATCCACGTCAATTAATGACTTAACTCTTAAGTTTTTCAAGATGTCAAATTGAAAGTGAGCTGACCTCAAGCTTAATATCTCCTTGCGAATGACTTCATTAGTGTAGTTTGCTGAATCAATATCACTCTTTTCATGATAAGTTGTACAAGGATGCAAGATATGACACTTAGCATCATAATCTCGAGCTGCAGTAGTCATAACATGAACATTTAGTAAAGAATAAGAAAAATTCAATATTTGAATTCGTTCATGTAATTTGTCATGATTCCTGATGATTAGTCTCGGTTGTTCGATAATTAACTTGACATCAAGTCGAGGGTAGTAATCATTCAAAAGTTTAATGAATTTAGTTTTTAAAGGCGAATCCGAGGAAGGATCATAGGAGGAGCTGGTAGCTTCAAAACTTTTCTCGTTGGGGGAACGATGCTGATAGTCCAATTCGATCTTAGTATCATCTATATCATCAGCCTCTTGGGAAGTGTAGCTACTATCTGATTCGTTATAATTATTCAGACCAGTGTTCTGTTGTTCTTTTTTGATCTCTTTCTGTTCATTATTGAATACTGATTGGTTATGGCTTTCTGCACCTGTATGAGAGTAAGCAAGGTAGCTTGAGTCATTATCATTGAGGTCAATCTTTTCCAATTTTTTAGCTAATTTTCGATTTTTCCTCTTCAACTCATTAAGTTTCAAAAATTTCTTGAGTAAGATGAGGTTATAAAGAAGTGAAGATAATTGGGCAGTATCAACATCTAAAATGGGACTACTTGCTGATGAGAAAAATTCCACCACACAATTTTTGAAACCATAACCATTTGCCAAATTATCCATGATATTACTTTTAAAAGTAAAACTATAGTTAGGTATATTGAGAACTTCATCTGATTCTGCGAAATGAGTCTTTTTAACTTCATCATAGACTAGTTTTGAATAATCAAGTTTTAATAATTGAAATGAAGTAGTTGCGTGGAATGGTTTATCAACTTTGGGATCAAACAAGACTTCGAATCCTGCGGATCCCTCATAAAGTTTTTGTAGATTGATTGACATTGATTTTATATTCAAGGACACCGAAGTTCTTGGATGTGATTGTTTGAAATATTCGGTAAAAGTTTGATTATCTTCAGTGGTTGCAAACGGAATTTCTAAAAAGGTAGTATTTTCGATATGAATTGAAATTTCATTTATAGCCGAATAAACCTTATTGTGAAGTTTAACGATTTTGTTCATACGTCTTTGAAACTTGGAATCATTATTTTCTTTAAAAGATCCTGAAGTTGATGATGATGATGGTAAGTTTGAAGGATTTTTAGATATATCATATTGGAAACTATCACTTCTTGGAACGTCTGTTGGATCATACTCATCTTCATCATCATCGTCAAGGTCAAATGCTTCTTCGTTTTGTCCAAATCCATGAACTTCATTTTCATTACCTAATTTTTTAATAAGATATTTGAAAGTATTGAAAACAGATAACTTTACATCACCAGTAAAAATCTTTAATTGAATATTTTGTAAATTTCCTTCTAGTATGTTTATTGAATAATTCAATTGGAATCTAAAAGTTGCCAATGAAGAAGGAGGTAAGTGTTCCATAACAGTTGCTGTATTACGTATTTGAACATTTGTAGTTACAATATTTGAATAAAATTTGATTATATCATCATGTCTTTTACTATATCTTGATAAGACAGTAAATTTTGTATAATCAATACGAGTTTTAAATTTAGCTGAACTAGTAATGGAAATATTTCTAATTTCAATATCAATTTTTGGGATATGTTTAAGAATAAATCGAAGTAATATTTTAGCAACTTTATTAGAAGGAAGTACTGAAATTTTTGTTGAATTTAAATCATCAATATCTTTTAAATCTGTTGCTGCCCTTTTCTTTAATTTGTTTTGATTTTTAACATTAGATTTACCATGTTTTTTATTTTTGGAAGTTTCCTTTTGTTCATCATTTAATAATGTAATATTAAGATCATCCAAAATGATCATTCTTGTATTCCCCCATAATCTAAAGCGTAGAGATTTCAAAGTAATAAGGATCTTAGAGGAAGAGAATGATAAACCATTGAACAGAATCCCATTATTGATTGAAATTGAACGTAGGTGAAATCCCGTTATTAATGCAAAAATATACCATGAAAACCACCATATTGAAACGAAAGCCAATCCGTAATATACGAGATTCATCAACATCATTGATGGCTCAGATTCCATATGGTATTTGAATTGGCTGATATAATTATTGTGAAATGAACTTAGCGATTAATAGTCAGAGTATTCAATAGCAACTGGGGTAATTTTTTCAATCAAGTACAAATTTCAATACAAACAAGAGAAAACAAAACAAAAAAAAAAACGAAAACGCAAGTAAAGATAAGACGAAAGTATCTAGCGAGAGGGGTTGTGAATCGTCTCAAATATAATTACCTCAATGAATATGAAAAGTTGGTCTTCAATTGAGTCTATAAGGAATTGAAGAATTAGAATAATTATCAAAACGGTTTGGCAGCTGCCTGCTTTGATTAATTAACCGTATTTTTGATATATGTGCACACCCAAAGCAAAAACAATAAAAATAAATTGAAACTTACCAAATAAAACAAAAATAAAAACTTAAACTTAACAATTCTACTAAGCAACGTAATAAGAAAGCAATTAGTAAGTGATAAACACTCCCTTCACGATCTGCATTATCAAACCACCCAATATCGCAATATACCCCAGGTTGTAATGAACTTTCTTCAACCCACAAGCCAAATACCACCATCTACTTCTTCCTTTAGTTTTAACTTTTCCCTTTTTTGCAGTAACCTGGTGTATGGGTCTGCTTGTTATAGCTGCTACATTTGCACCTTTCCTAAACCGTAAAAGCCATTTGGAAAGTGTTACCCAAAAGGGAAAGTCCCAGTTCTTAAAAAAGTTTCTATTTTGAAAAGAAAAAAAGAACGGAAAAAAAAAAGGAAAGGTTAAAAAAAGAAGGACCTCTTTTTTTTTTGCTCGGCACGTGCTCGCAGCTAGGGCTTTTGCCCTTGGTCATTTCAATTTTGGTTTATGTGCACACCCTCATAGAAATTCTGAAAAATTTCAGTTTTTGTGATGCTTTTGTGTCAATGGGGTTTTTTTTTGCTCACTTTTTTTTTTGTTTTGTTAGTGCGAACTATTTGTTAGGGAAATAGTGAGAAAGCCAGAAATTTCTTACAGTGTGAGGAAAATCGAAAACCTTTGGTGAAAATTTTTACTACTCAGCTTTTGATAAAAAAAAAAAAAGGCCTTACCTTTCTTAATCTTACTACTACAGTATACCTTTTTAATTAATAAAGTCAAAAGTATGTTTGGACCTATCAATACTATCGTCAATACGGACGAGAGAATAAGCTAAGTGAAATGGATGTGAAGATATGGATTTGTTATATTGGAATTGAATAGTTCTTTAGTTGAAGTCATCGTTGTGCAATAAATGTGGAAAATACTGAATAACAACAGCTTAGGCTATTGGGAGAGTGGTGGATAGTTATAATATATGGCTGACACGATGAACTTTGCTACCATGACTTGTTTTGAAGTTTTATAGAATGAGATGAGCAAATTTTTGAATGATATAATGAATGAAAGAGCTATGACAGTTGAATAGAATAGTTCACCTTCAATCAAGCAAATGGAAGCAGGAATGACAGAACCAACTGTTTACCAATACGAAGATCATGATATTTTGAATATGAATAGTTTTTTTCAATCATCTTCACGGTATATCCAAAGTTTCTTACTTATTCAAGCTTTAATCAATAAATGATTATAAAGACATTAATACTAACAACTTATTATAGTGGCCGCTGCTGTTCCACCTCAAAGAATTGTTAAGAAGTACACCAAAAAGTTCAAGAGACACCACTCTGACAGATATAAGCGTGTTGCTGAAAACTGGAGAAAACAAAAAGGTATTGACTCTTGTGTCAGAAGAAGATTCAGAGGTACCATTCAACAACCAAACATTGGTTACGGTTCTAACAAAAAAACTAGAAACTTAATCCCATCTGGTCACTACGTTTACAATGTTGCCAATGAAAAGGATTTAGATGTTTTATTATTACACTCTAAAAAATACGCTGCTGAAATTAATCACAATGTTTCCGCTAAAAACAGAGTTGGTATCGTTGCTAAAGCTAAAAAATTAGGTATCAAAGTTACCAATCCAAAGGGTAGAGTTTCTTTAGAAGCTTAAATTTAACGTAACTTTTTGTGTATGTAATTATCAAAAAACCTCTATAAATTTAATATATTTTCTTTTCGTTTATTCAACAGTTTGTAAATGAATATAAAATAATATTCTTGAAATAAGTATAATATGAACCGATATCGAATGTTTTGAGATGACGATGATGGTCTTTGCCCGATGACCTCCCCCCTTATTTTCATATCTCGATATCTTATGCAATTTAATTACTATTTAACAACTGAGAAGACTAACACCTCTTTCGAATACTTACAAACTACTTATCATATTGATATTTTATAATTAATGTATAACTTAAATCCTATAAAATGATTCGTAAACTTTATGACGACTTTTTTTTCTTTTTTGTTTAAAATGAAGACGAATAAATACTAATGCAGAAAAAGGATGAATAAGAACTGCAAAAAGAAAAAAATATGAAAAAAAAATAAAATAAAATAAAAGCCAAAAAAAAAAAAAAAAAAAAAAATTTATAAACCCAATGAATTAAATAAATATAATAAGTGTCCCGAAATGAATTCTCTTATCGATCCCTTCTTGATAGGGAACCGGCAACGGCCACGCTACTAACTTCACAATGATGATGTTTCTTAATTTTATAACCTAAATCACAGACACCATTTGAATCAAGTTTAACTTGAGAGTTTGACCGAAGTAATTGTTTTTGTAATACTGGTAATTGTTTACCAGATTTTTTATCTCCATTAACAGAAGACAGTTCAGTCTCATTTGTATCATGACACTGACAATGACAATCATTTTTCTTAGTAATTTGTGACGAGTGATCAGAATTATTGGTGCCATTTGATTTAATTGAATTGGATGAAGAATCTTGATTTCCTGTTCTTTGAGGATTCAGAATATGTTGAGCTGTAAATTCTAAACCAGAGTTAGAATGATGTAAATCATTTGGATGCTCATTATCTTCTTTGACAGCTGGTAGTGAAGAAGGAGTTGGATTATCACCAATTTCCAACATTGACCGTACTTTTGAAGGAGGACTTGTAGATTCTGAATTATCTTTATGAGAACTTTGACAATTAGAACAGGAATCATCATTTGCTTGAATTTGATTTTGAGTTAAAACTTGACTTGCTGAAGTATGATAATTAGTATGATCTTTACGTAATTTTAAAGGAGTTGCAGCTAAAGAGGAATTCGAAACAATTGATTCGTTATCTTTTGCAGTTGAGGAATCATCATTCAAATCCAACATACTCTTAAAAGGAGTATGTAAACCTTCATCATCAGTACTATGATTAAGAGTATTTTTACGAGATGGAGGTCTAGTATTTGGATAAGAAGAATTAGAAGATTGAACAATAAATGGATTAACATCTTGTTCTGGATGTTCATAAATGCACATTTCTAAACCAACAAACCAAGGGTCTTTAAATAAAAGATCCAAATCATATCTTGAATTAACTGATGGATCACAGAGTTTCCAAGCAACTCTTGCAGCACCATTTGAATGAAATTGAGCTGCCCATTTAAATTCACTACCAGGACCTCTTGAATGATCATTATTATTTTTAAAACTTGGATGATCTGAATAAAAACGATCACGATTAAATTTATAATCTCTAAAACCATGATCACTTGAGCTAGCACTTTGAAAAGGAATATTTGAGTAAGCAATACAAAATAATAACATTCCTAACCCCCAATGATCCATTTTAAAAGGATTATAAGCCCAATTTTTACTTTCTGAAGAACTTATATCTTTTAATTTCATAACTTCTGGAGGTGAATAAGGAGGAGAACCAACATAAGCGGTTGATAATTTTAAAGGAGAATCAAAATTACCAAATTCTTCATGACCATAATCACTTACTCCAAAATCACAAATTTTAGCAATACCATTACCATCAATCAAAATATTTTCTGGTTTTAAATCTTTATGAACAATATCATGATCATGTAAGAATTTTAAACCATGAGCAATTTGTTTAAAAACGCAATAACGTTCTGATAAAGGAGATCTTTTCCAACCAGGTTTAATAATGGTATTAAATAAATCACCACCTTCACAAAATTCTAACACAATACCCCAACCTCTAGTTAAATTAGCTTGAGATTGAATTCTTACCATTGTAATGGTATCAACAACATGTCTACTAATACCACCAACTTTAGAAATTATAAATTCTTTTGAAGCTCTTTTATAAAAATCTTCATCTGATTCATTTTTTAATAAGGTAAATTTTTTCAAAGCATAACATTGCTTTTTACGATTTATTGCATTAATGATACGAACATCTGAAGAACCACCATCACCCAATTTTTTAGTACTCATATCAATTTCGAAATCTTCTAATAAATTAATATGTTCTTGTTGTAAATCAGGTGGTAAATAATCATTTGGATCAGCAACTGGATTTGCAACAACTCTTGCACCTTCTGGACCACCTTTTAAATAAAAGGAAGGATTTTTCGCTATATCACTTGAAGGATTTTTATTCATACCAAAAGGATTATAAGTAATTTTTTCATGATGAGGATGATTAGTTTGATTTAAAGCATTTGATGCAGCACCTCTTTGACCACCAGGACCTGCATTTGCTCTTGCTTGAGCATTTTTATTATTTATATGTTGTAAATGAGCCATTGTTTCAGCTCTTGATAATTTTTTCCTTTCTGTTTGTTCTGGTTCTTTATGATGATGATGATGATGAAGTAAATTTTGAATACCATGATGAGAATCTTCATTTTTATCATTTTTAGAAGAATTTATATTTGAATTATGACGACGTAATGAAAGAATTGAAGGAGTTCTTGAAACCTTCATTGATGATATACTTTCATTATCATTATTGGAATTATTAGAATCATTTTTCGACATGGGAGTACTAGATTCACTTTCAGAAGGAGTTGAATCTCTCTTGAATAATTTTTTCAAATGATGATGATGATGATGATGATTATGATCATTCGATGGAACTTGACCTTCACGAACCGGCTTCATTATTAATATGGAGTTTTAATAATTATGAAAAACAAGTTATCTTAATCAATCTTTTCCCCGTAGTAGCCTTATTAGTAAGTAATATTCTTTCTTTCTTGCTTTCTTGTTGTTAGTACAAGCTTATTAGCGAACGAACAACAATTTCTTGCAAGATGAATAAATAGGGCAAAACTGTCGGATAGTATTGTCTTAATGTTATACTTTTTGTTATGAATAACAATAGACGGGCTAGACAAAGGGTTTGAAAATTAGGGGGATGGAGCTCGTAGTTTTCTTTTTCTGTTTCTGTCTTTTTTTTTTTTTTTTTTTTTTTTTTTTTTTTTTTTTTTTTTTTTTTTTTTTTTTTTTTTTTTTTTTTTTTTTTTTTTTCTTTTTAAGCTTTACCTTCCTTCTATTTTTTTTATTGTTAACAAGAAAGCTATGACGAATGCCTTTTTCTTTTTCTTGTTGTTGTCTTTTAACCTTTTCAATGCCTTTTGGAATGAAGAGATGTTAATTTGGGTTAGCAACCAGTTCAAGCACGTCACGAGAATGAATTGAAATCGATGACTTGAATAAATGAAAATCAATTAATAATATAAATTAATAATTTAAATTGATTAGAAAAAAAACAAAAAGGTATGATAAAGTCGAGTTCAAAATTCGAGAAATGGGCAGCTAGTTAAGAATTTGAGCAGATTATAAATCTCAAAGAAAATCTGCCTTCTTTTTATAAAAAAAATTGTAGTAAGCCAGTGGATAATATCAATGTTTCCGGTTTCTTAACAAACCGAGATTAACTTAATGAGTAGAATGTAAATGAAGTATTTAATAAAGTATTAATAAAGCAATTAATGGTTTAATTTTTTTAGATTGAAATGAAGATTTAGTTTGCTCAAACCAAAAACTAACAAAAAAAAAAAAATCTCGTTAACTTTTGTCTTTTCTCACAAAAATCTCTATTGTTCAAATGAATATTTCTATATATATATATTCTATATATATATTCTATATATATATTGGTAAGGACGTATATATATATATATATATATATCTGAATAAATGTGGAATTGAACAAGATCAAGAAGAAGAGAAGAAAATGGAATGAGCTATGGAAATCACCGATAAAATCCGAAGTAGTATGGGTACTCAATTAAACCATGTGGAGTAAGATTGATGCCAATATTTCCCCCACTTTAAAAATAAAAGTGATGGAACGCCCGTACATTTTTTGTTGTTGATGGGGTGTACGGAGGGAAATGTTTGCAATGTTGCAAATACAAGACAGGGTTTACAATTAAAAGGGAATATCATTAAAGGGTTGTTATTTATTAGAGAGAGGTTTTTTTGATTAAAAGATGTTTAAATAGAGTGTTTTTTTTTTCACTTTTCCAAATGGAATCAGAAAAGAAAACAAGCAAATTAATGATTAAAATTATAATACAGTACAAAAGAAGTAGAACAAAAGAAAAATGAAAGAGGAATTGATTGTTAAAGAGGGTATAAAGAAACAAAATTAAACTGATTCATCATCAGAAACTTTATGATTTCTTTTAATTTTAAAGAATCTGATACCACCACTACCAGTATGATCATCATCAACATCTTTTTCAGCAGGAGCTGATCTAGTAAAAGAACTTTCATCACCAACTGGACCATTAGCAACGGTACCAGTTGGAGCCCCAGTAGTATTGGTAGAACCAGGAGGAGGAGGAGCATAACCAGCTTCTTGTTGTTTATTAGCTTGAACTCTAGCCATATGTTTTCTATAACTGGTTGCAATATTAGCAAAACAAGTATTAACCCAAACAATTATAAGACAAACTACAGCAGTCCAAACAATAGCCATTAATTTAACACCAATATGAGCAGATTTATTATCATCATTAAAGGCATTTTTAGCTAAAACCAAACCAGCAGTTTGTAAAGCAGCAGTACCAGCTAAAAAGAATAAAGCAAAAGAAACAAATGCAATAACAACTCGATCAATAATTGTAAAACATAAACCTAAAATATCAATAATTAAAGCAACTCCAGTAAAACAAAGAGCAACAATTGTAAAAGCAAATGAAAATCTAGTTAAATAATAGAAAGTATCTCTTTTACTAATAAAATCATGTGGTACATTTTTTTCAGTATTAAAATTATCAACTGGTGAAACTGGATATGCTGGTCCTAAAGTACATTTTGAAAAATCATGATATTCACAAACTCCCCAAAATGTCCAAGTTGCTTCATTTGGTGCACCTCTAATATCACTAGTATCAGCACGAATCCAATAAAATCGATTTAATGGGAAATGTTTTGATGATCCAGAAAGAACAGTGAAAATTAAAAGTAATGTTGCCCCAGCAAGGAAAAATAAATTAAGAAATGTATGAACCACTCTCATTTTATTTTTTAAATTAAATAATTAAATGAAGAGAAGAATCAAACGAAGTTAATCAAAATACAAAAAAAAACGAAAAACGAAAAACAAAAAGACTAAAAAGAAAGAGAAAAACCTTTCAAAAATTTCAAATTACTTCAAAACTGACGAAACCAGGGAGTTATATAAATTAGGGAAACAGCGAACAAAATATGTATATGCACAATATAAAGAGAAAAAAAAGAAAAAAAGAAAATTAAACTAATAAAATAAAACAAAAACAAGTAAAACAGAATAAAATTATGCTGCTGTATATGTTTTGTATGATGTTTTGTATCTTGTCTTGTATGTTGTTTTGTACATACACTCTTTTGTATACTGTTCATCCTCAAAAGAAATGTTAAAATTCATTACATTTTACAATATCATAATGTAAACAATTTAGAAACTGAAATGGTAATAATATACTTAATACTCTTTCTAATACACATTAGGTACTTTAGTAAACAATGAAACCATTCAAAATTATAATAGTAATAAGTTATAAAAGTAAATAATTATAATAGAAAATAGTAAATAGGGTAATAATAATAAGTAATTCCAGTTGTAATGAGCTTACTGTTTTAGGTAAATACAAAAACAACTTAATATAAAACTGAAAGACTAAAAAACTAAAATAGCCTGCCATTGTGCAGGTTGTACTTGGTGCGTTCTTCTGTTTTTAAAGTGCGTTTCTGTTTTTGAAGTGCGTTTCTGTTTAATGGGTGTCATTTTTAGAGAAATGGGAGGGGTCGTGTACTTTTGTGCACGAAATTCAAGTCCTTTAAAATGAAATTCCTATGACCATTTTTTTTTTTTTTTTTTATTTTCTTTTCTGTTTTTGTACTGAAAGGATGCAAAACCGTTTAGCCGTTTATGGATAATTGTAATGATTATCATTAGTATCCTTAGTATCCTTAGTATGATCAGTATGAAATGGGAAATGGTATCAATGGACAAATATCAATCCATTGAGTCATCATCTTGCCATTTCTTGCACCATCCATACCAAGTTCGTTCTAGACACTTTTTTGGTGGGTTATCACCAGTATTACTAGTGGTTGGAATAATTGTAGATGATGTAGTAGATAAAGAGGATTTTGATTTTGATTTTAAGGTTGATGGTTTTGGTTTTGGCTTTAATGGATTTGGTAATTTAGGAGGATCTGGTTCATTATCATCATGACTTGTATATCTCCAATTAAAACAATCTCTACATGGAGGTTGTTCGACACAAGCAGCAGTTTCATTATAAGTTAATATAATATCATCAATAACCGTATGAATTCGATGATTTAATAAATTAACTCTCCAACCTTTATCAGTAACAACATCATAAACACATACTTTACCAGTATGACAAGCAGTTTCCATTGCATAACCGGCAACATTACAACTTGACAGTGCTCCATTACAAACTCCCATATAAATTGGATCTGCTGTATTACCAAAATTCCATATATTTTCCATATATTTTGGTAATCCAGGTAATTGAGGTAAATGAAGTCTTTTCATTGCTAACATTTCTCCTGGTGCTTCAAATGTAACTGCTGGTAATCCATAAGTTCTACCTAATAATGATGCTAATGCTCCTCCTAATGAATGTCCGGTTACCCATATATCATATTCTTTATTTGAATAAATTGAACTAACATTCTTATATAAATCAAGACTAGCTTGATAATATCGATCTTTTCTCATTAATTCTTTTTCTAAACAATCTTGATTACAAGTATAAGTTTTTTCATAACAATCACATACAGTTGTCCACATATAACTAACTCTTGCACAACAACACAGAAATAATAAATTATCATTGATTTTATCATTATTGGCAGTTTCATCACTACCTCCTCCTGGTAAGCCAGCTCCCAGTGTTCCTTTAATTCCAATAACAACAACTTTTTCTTCTTCATTAACAAATATATGTCCTCTTATTCCAATATCTTCCCATCCATAATTGATTTCTTCATTTTTATCATCTGGTTCCCATCCATTTCCAACATCTATCCAATCCAGCTTCTTCTTTTCATCTTCATTAGTTGGGAATCTAACGTAGGCATTCAGTGATATTGTTGCCAAATTAACTAATGTATCCCGATCTTTAACATTTGGTATCTTAATCTCTTCTTCTGGATCCCATTCTAAATTGATTTTTCCTAATATCGATGGATTCCCTTTCACTTTTATTGCATAATCTAAATACAGTTCAATAAAATTAGGAGTATCACGCTCTTTTAATCTTTTGGTCTTACCAAAATTATGCTTCATATCAAGATTAATCGTCCAAGGATTTTTACCTTGATGTACTTTCGGCCAATCCATGGCTCTATATATCGATTCTAAATCTTCTGCATTTATCTCTTCCTCTTTCTCTATTTCATAATTATTAAGTTGATTCTTACTAATATATTCGGGTGTAATATCTAATCGACGATGTACTTGATAATTCTTTTCTCCAGTTCCATGATGATATATATGCTTGATTTGAAATCCTTTTCCATTAGGATATTCTTTGATACTTTCCAATTCAACCGGAGCTTTCTTAAAAGGTTTCATCCATATTATAATTCCTATAGTAAATACAAATACTATTATCCTTCGTATAATATTTCCGCGGGGATTACCACGTATTCTCTCATATTCGAATGGTTTTTCCTGTAAAGGAATCATAATGCTCTCTAGTTATCGTTCTCTATCTACTCTAGCTATGCGAGTATTGTAAAATGGCCCTGTAATTGGTTTAAATTGGTTTTGTCAATTAGTAAAGAAGATGTTGTTGATAAGATAAGAATCCTTTGTGGCGATCATTACTCACTTACCTCATACAAACAAAAAAAAAAAAAAAAAAAAAAAGGAAAAAAAGAAAAAAAAAAAATTAGTATATAATAAAAGGTCCAAGGTTGGGGCCAAATATTTAGTGCGTTCCTTCACTACAGGGTGCAACCCTCCATCAACTAACTAATAAATAATCTATATTATTCTTTTAAACATAGGTTTTATATATACTCGACGTGCGATAATAAAGCATTGTTTGTTTCATTTTCTAATAAAACTTGTCTCAGTGATATGATTCTAATATCCTTAACAAGTTTAATATCCTTAATATCACCACCAATTTTTAAATGTTCTTGTTTTAAGCTATGATGTAAAATTTTATTCAATTTAATAAGAACCAGTGTTAAAACTTGTGGGGTTAATTGGTAATTGTTTTCATAATAAGTATTTGTAAGTAATGATGTAAATACATCTCCACATCCATTGAAATTACAATTGATCTGCTCAATTGGTACATAAAATATTTTTTGATGCAGGTATCCAATACTATACATTTTATCATTGATTATAATTGATGATATAACAAAGTTAGGAATGTGATATTTTGCTTCAAATCTTTTAAAGGCAATTCGAAGTGATTCCCAATCTTGAATCTTATTATTACCACTTAGTAACTCAAATTCAAATTGATTTGGAGTTATAAGATTAACTTTCCCACTGGTTAATATTTTTTCATATATTGGTATGACCGTATCAGGAACGTATAATTTACCATTATCCCCTAATACTGGATCAACAATCCAAATGGGACTCTTAATATTCCCATTGGAATAAATTGACATTACTTGTTCGTATATGATATCCAATATTAAATCATTCGGTGAATATCCAGTTAATATAATTTCATATTCTTCATTGAAATTAACAATATCCTTTAACCCCAAGAATAAATCTTTGATTAAATTGGAATCACTCGGTTTCCCCTTGAATTTTCTATATCCAGGATGATTCAGATAATCGGTTGTATTAATAGTATCAACCTCCCATCCAGAAAACTGTAATGGGAATACCATGGCCCTATTACCAACGTATCCATGGCATACCTGTGACAGAATCGCTAGTAATGACTTGGTATCATTCATCTTTCTTTCCCTACTTCTATTCCTATTCTTCTGTAGTAAAACCTTCCAATATGTTAGATGATTCATATCTTCCGGTTATCAGTCAAAACTTAGTCGTGTGTGTGCATCTTTTTTGGATCACAGCTCCGTACATCTGCCTTGCAATTATTTTGGGCTAATTGTATCCTGCACATAGTACACTCCAGATAAAAAAAAAAAAAAAAACACCAAACGAAAATTTGAACACCTATACGGAAGAATCAAGCTAACTGAAAGAAAGAAAAAGAAAAAAGAAAAAAAAAAATTTACTGAAAAGCCATATATATTCAGATCAAGTATCAACATTTACTTTTCTTTGCATATTCTGAATTACGATTAGACAATTCTAGATAACCACAATCGTCACTGTGTTAGATGTCAGTCAAAGATTCTGCTGCCATTAATGTGGGCTACCCAATCTATGGGTCTAAATTCATCAATAATAAAACTTTAGTTACTATTGGTGGTGGTGGAGAAGGTAAAAATGGTATTCCAAATAAAATCACTGCCATTAAGTGTAGTTTCAAAGTTGAAGATAAGAATCGTCGATTACAAAGATTTAGAGAAATTGAATTGCCTGCAAATGAAGATTGCCCAATGTGTTTGGATGTTGCTAAAGTTCCAGATGATGATTCAGAAATTAGTAATACATCCAATTCTAAAGGCAATAATTATAATGTCTTCTTTGGTTGTAATCAATCAAGTCAATTGATAAAATCAATGAATATAAATAATAATTTAAGAAAATATGTGTTTACTCAAAATGAGCATTTACAATTCATTGATGGTGCTCAATTCGATGATAATATTACCAGTGAAAGTGTTGGTGAATATCCAAAAATTATTGCATTGTCTCCTAATAGTTCCGTGGGTTGCTTCATGACTTCTGCTATTCCCTCGTCCATATATGTATTTAAACCTGATACCTTGGATATTACTTTCAAGTATAAGCCTGAAAAAGAGGTGGAAATTAAAGATTTCCATTTGAGCCCGAATGATGATGGGAAAACATTATGTTATATTACTTCTAATTCAATTGAAACTTTTAGCACCGTTACTGGTAATTCCATTTCTTCAACCTCGACTGATCCAGCAATTACCAAAATTTTAAATAAATTCATTCTTTCTAAAGTTCGTTTCATCGATAATTCAAATGTGATAGTCACTGGTGGATCTCGTGGTGGTAAACCAGGTGCTTCAATTTTCCAATTCAATTTATCCGAGAAAAAAATTGTGAGGCAAAAGCAAATTTCTTCAAAAGTAAGAGGTATTGTTGCAATCGACTTCAATTTACCTAAAGATTTAATAGCCTTGGCTGGTAACGATTTTTCCGTCATATTGATCAGATTATCTGATTTCAAAAATTTGAAAGTTTTCCCTAACCTTCATAAGTTTGCAGTTACTACATTATCCTTTTCTCCTAATGGTCTTTCACTTGCTACAGGTAGTGCATCAAATTCTCTACTTGTCTTAAAATTACCTCCTAATTTTGCTCAGGGTAAATCTACTGTTGGCACTCTAATAAATTACTTGCTCCTTACCATATTCATTGCATTGTTGGGTGTATTCCTTCAAAAATCTCACGAAACCGGTCAATTAAATGAATGGCTTGAAGTTTCTCAATATTATGGTGAAGTAGGCTATGATATCGTTAAAGAAAGATCAAAATTAGCTTATGCAGTTATTCAAGAAAAAATTTCTGGCGAGAATGTCGATGGTGATGATGATACAAAGAAATATTTTAAGATGGACTCTTGGGATCCATCTGCATCCTCAGATGAAAATCAAGTTTCGTCGATTTTACCCGATGAGGATACCGATATTGAAACGACAGCTCCGGTTCCTCAAGATGATGAAGTTAAGGAACCTGAACCGAACCAAAAAGAAAGCGAAGAAGAAAGAGAAGTTGAACCAGAGACTGATGAATCAGCAACTACGCACGAGCCTGAGGCTGAGCCCGAATTATTTTCCACACCTGAAACTGAACCATCATCTGCATCTGAAGTGATTGAACCGGTAAGTTCTGAAACTATAGAAACTCAAGTCGAGGATTTTGAACAAACAAGTTCTCTTGATGCTTCTTCTACGGTCCATGATGACGTTATAATTAAAAGTGTTACAAGGAATATCGACTCTGATACTTCTGGTGTCTCTGGTGATATCGAATTTACTGACTCCACGCCAATTATTAGCAGCGCTGTTACTGAAGAAACTATCATTGAGACCCAATCCACCCCTCTGGAAAGTCTGTCCTCTGTAATTTCCGATGATTCATTAGAAACAGAACCAATTGATCCTCACAATTTAGCCTACGGCTCAAATCAGACCGCTGAGAGTATTGAAGTAGAGTTCACTGCTGATCCAGTCACTTCCATCACTTCTGATGGTTCGATCATTTCTTCAGCTGTCACATCAAGTGCAACTGCAGAAGAACCGGCTGAAGCAGATTCTGGAGAATTGAAAGCTGATCATGTCAATGACTCTGAGCCAGAAATTGAAGAGGTCGAAGAACTCGAAGAATCTGAAGAAGAGGTAAGTTCGGGTTCTGAGAGAGACCAATCAAGTGGCAACCAACTTAACTTGGATAGTGATAATATACCAGCGGATCAAGGAGAAGCTCAGGATATTAATCTGGGTTCCGGCATTGATGAACAAACACAAGAATCACCTATCGAATCATTTACTCAAGATATTAATACCAAAGAACATGAAACAGAATCAGCTCAAAGTGAAAATACTGTGGATCCGGTCTCTGTTGTTGCTACTGAACTGGACCAAGCTGAATCTGAAGTTGTAACTGATTCAGCGAAGGCAGATTCTGAAATATTGACTCAAACAAATCCGTCTGAAAAATTCACATTCACTCATACCCTTGCCGATGAAGTAAGTTCATCCATGGCAGCTGCGGATTCGGGTCCAGCAGCTAGCTCCACCGAAAGCATTAATGAATCTACAATAGAGGGTGACAGAGAGACTACAACAATTCATTCTGAAATCATTTCTGCTTCAACCTCGAATGTCGAAGAAAATGACTCAGTTTCTGCTTCCACGCCAGCCATCACAAATAGTAGTTCGGAACCTACGCATAGTGAAACTTCCTCCAAAAAGAAGAAGAAGAAGGTGAGAACTGTAACAAGAACTAAAACGAGAACTAAATCAAAAGCAACAAGTCAGCCTGGTCATGATGAGTTGTAAATATAGATGCTCATCGAATTGAAAGTCACTTCTCTGATACTGCGAAATTTTCCAAGTATCAAATCAGCTGTATAGTAGTTTAATATACCTCTTCTAGTTGTTCATTTGTATAGTAATTTAAAACTTCATTTTTCAATGACATCAACATTAATTTTGCTGCTCTGTCTGACGCGCCTTCTAAAAAAATGTGCAACTAAGCAAAAAAAAAAATTGAATTACTAAAAAGATGCTACGCGGTGGGTAAGTATAAGCTACAAGTTACATACTCTTCTTGCTACTTTGTCATTTAAAATAAGGATAAGAAAACTGATTTACTCATTTGAAGGATAAGCAAGTATAAGGAGTTTCGAGAACTATAATGAATCAGTTTTCAAAGAACTTGCAAAACGTAACGGACCCATCAGAATGGAAATCAACCAAGATACCAGGATTGTCACAACTTGATTCATTACAACGATGTTTTATTTGTAAAGAATTTTTGAGGGCTCCAGTTTCCACTGCATGTAACCATACATTTTGTTCTCAATGCATACGAGAATACTTGGTTATTAATAGTCATTGCCCGTTGTGTCAGACCGAACAGTTTGAAAGTAACTTGAGAAGACTGATACTACTAGAGGAAATAG
Source organism: Hyphopichia khmerensis (assembly GCA_030569195.1). Taxonomy (NCBI): domain Eukaryota; kingdom Fungi; phylum Ascomycota; class Pichiomycetes; order Serinales; family Debaryomycetaceae; genus Hyphopichia; species Hyphopichia khmerensis. Next base: position 78,113 of record JAJMKE010000004.1, on the reverse strand, counting down.
TTTCATGTTATAGCTCATTTAGGCCCGTATTATTGGATATGTTGAAGAACGGAAATCATGGTGAAGAGCACGGTGATGGCATCAAGGACGACTCTCTGAGGGATGCAAACTCTGAAGTGATTGAAGTAATCTCCGACAGTGATAGTGCAAATGATAGTTCAACTTTATTGGAACCTGCAAACAAGAAGTTGAAAACTGACCAAACACAAAGCAATTTAAATCATAGTACCCGTGATATAACTCCTCTATCTGAAGAAGCAAAAGAGACAATACCAAGTCCTAAAGAAATGGTTTCTTGTCCCATATGTTCTGAACAAATGACGGCCGAAATCTTACAAACCGAACATATAGATGACTGTCTAAGTGGTAAAAAATCCTCTCGAAAATCTAAATCTCCTGGTATAAGTACAAGCTATCAATCACAAAAAAAGAGACCGTCTTCAAAAGCTGGAATCTCGTCATTTTTCCAGCCTGTGAAGTTAAAATCAAATCAACCAACGAATAAAGCTCGTGTAGATCACGAGAATTTTTACTTCAATGAAGTTGGCAGTCACAACCATGAAGACGTTAGAAGACTCCCTAAATTAAATTTCAGTTCATTAACTACCCCAAAGTTAAAAGAAAAGTTATCAGCCATTAACCTCCCAACACAGGGATCACGATATCAATTAGAACTACGTTATAATCAATACTACATATTGTTTAACTCAAATTTAGACAGTAATCGTCCAATACCTGACAAATTATTGAAACAGAAGCTTAACCAGTGGGAATTATCCCACCTGGCATTCACAACATCTTCTTCGACCTCCTTGTTTTCCTCAAGAAATAGTTTGAGTAACAAATCAGTGACTGACAAAGACTTTCTGGTAAAGTTATGGATGGAAACTTATAAGGGCGAATTCAGAGATTTAGTTAGGGCTGCAAAAAAAAGCAGGGAAAAACAGAACCTCGTTCCATCTCAAATTGAACTTCAAAATACTACTAATAATCACGAACCAATTACAACGTCAGACTGCTCCGACCCTAAAAGCACAGAGGTAACTAGCAGGCCAGAGCCTGAAAGTGCTAATCCTCAAGAATCTCTTGACTTCTCTCAAAGTTTATTATTTGTTGATAATAAGTAAACTTTTTATTTATTCTGCATACTCTTCTGCATGTATCACTAATTTAATCTCAATAATTCAGTATTGTATATATTCATGCTTTAATGTAAATAACTATCTATTCATTTAATCTCATCTTGTTTTAGATAACCTGAAAATCTGGATTAAGTAAATAAATCCCGCGCAAAGTCATTCCGTTTTTATGTCTAACATTTTTGTACTTCGTCTGCGCACCCGGCTGAACTGCTTGATCCGAGAAAATTATATAAAAAAAAAAAATAGCAAAGAGCTTACCAGTACTATTTCAATTATACCAATTCACGAATTCTATTTTCATTAGTATACATTGAAGAAGACCAATAATCCTATAGTATTAGAAGTAGGCTTCTAAGAATTCTGAATGTTCAGATATTGATACTTGAGAAATATTTAAGTTTAATTCAACATTTACTTAATTTTTATTCTAGTTATTCAATCTTTTTAAACTAAACCATTGACTTTTTATCGGTGCTGCATTATATTACCACTGACAGAGTCTAGCTTGTCGAGTAATTAGTTTATTATTATGGCCGGCGATGAATCTCTTTACTTGACGACTTATGAAGCAGCTCTAGCTGTAGTTGCTACTTCCATGAAAAAGGCACGTCTACGAATTGATACTTTAATTATCAACTCACTAATTGGTGGAATTTTATTTACATCTGGTGGTATGCTTCATGTATTGATCCAGTCTCGCTGTCCCGAAATATACAAGAGTGACCCAGGTATGATCCAATTAATACAAGGATTACTTTATCCCATCGGTTTGTTTTATGTCGTGATAATGGGTGTTGATTTATTTAATTCCAATATACTTTTCTTTAGCGTTGGTGTTTGTAGGGGTGCTGTTTCAATAGTTGATCTTATCATTAGTTGGTGTGTAAGTTGGTGGTTCAATTTGGTGGGGAATATATTTGTGTGTTATATCTTTTGTCACTATTCAGAAATAACTTCATCTTCTGAAATGATAGAAGGATCAGTTGCGATTTTGATGGCTAAAGCGGAACCTTCATTTGTTCAAACTTTGATCAGAGCCATGGCCGGTAATTTTTTTGTTTGCCTTGCTATATACTTACAATTAATGGCGAAACCTTTGCATGTTAAATTCCTTATGATGCTTCTTCCTGTCTTCACGTTCGTCTCAATGGGATTCACCCATTCTGTGGCAGATATGTTTATGTTAATAATCGGTTTGATTAATAAGGCACCTGTGAAATTTGCAACAGTGGTTTGGAAAGTATTTTTGCCAGGTGCCATTGGTAACATGATAGGTGGCTCTTTTTTTGGTATAGTTATTCCTTGGTATCTACATCTTATTGTTGTGGAAAGAGATCAAAGACTTCTCAACTTACCTAAATATGACGTTAGAGATGAACAGCCTGAATTAAACCAAGATTCTAGAGTTGTGAGACAACGCAACCCAACTGGTCAAGAAGTTGTGGAAGAGTTTCCAGAAGACGAGGACTTCATTCCAAGCGAACCCTATAATGAAAAATCACCGGAGCATTCTCAAGAATTCTCTAGTGGAGGTTCAATGAGTGTTACAAATGCAGCCCCGCCAGAAGCACTCTATGAACCCTCCATACCGGAGAATTTATCAAGAATACCTACTTTTTCGTCAAGGGCATCAGGTATGACAAGATCAAGTATCACTTCAACTAGACAAAGACATAAGTCACCTCAAAATGTATTTCCAGTTTACGGTATGGGTCCTCCATCCGAAAGGGAAAGATCGATTGCGTCTGGTAAATCGGTAAAGAATTTGAATGATGATAGCTCGATTTATACTGCCCGATCAGAGTTTGACGTCGAGCCCTCCAAGTCAGCTGAATACATAGGAAGTCAATTAAAACGAGCTTTAAGTCGTCGACAATCCTCTAATAAGAACGACTTGGAAAAACAAAGGAAACCGTCAAGTGACCGCCCTTCCATGTTTCAAGGAAATAGAACTAGTTCTCGACTGTTCCCTTTGAGATCATTTTCGTTTGGAAACCAGTCACATAAATCGAGAAATAATCTTTCTGAATTGAATGAAAGGATGGACAAAGCTGGTATCAATAGCATTGCCGCCCTGGCCTCTAATGAAGCTGCTGGCATATCTCCGTACTCAATGACTCAAAGTAGAACTCCTATAAGAAAACAGAGTACATTCCATAAATCAAATCCTACCCCAACTGAAGAAGAGCTGCATACTAGTGAATCTAGAGAAGCCGATGGTGATAGCTCATTCAGGGTTGCTCAGTACAGTCCACAAGAACTGTGATTGTATCTGAAGGACTATAGCATCAAAACTCTCTAAATTTTGCATTATACATTTGAGCGGACTATGCTCAAAACATTTATTTAATTTGCTTTTCATTTTAACAGCATTGCTTGCTTTTATAGACTATTGGTATTTTTCTGTATTATATACACTTTCATTTCGTGTTTCTAAATCTAATCTTTATTTCTACATATTAAAATAAATTCTTAATATAGATATTCATCAGTAAGATGATGCAACTCTAAATTCAAATACCAAAGACATGGTTTTTGTTTAGCCATAAAATGTTTGGAAAAAAAAAATCATCCAAGAACGAAAGGGAACAATGATTGCAAAAAGAAAAATTGAGTGGTCCCTAGCAGGATCGAACTGCTGATCTTGGCGTTATTAGCACCACGCCTTAACCAACTGGGCCAAGGGACCTCTTTCTTTTTGAATATTTTTTGTGGTTTTCTACACAAACAATAGTTTGAGTTGAATTTTTTTGTTTTTCCGATTTTTTTAATTCTATTCCTGAACTAACCTTCGGTATATATTTTTATCTCTAAGCAGAGAGTAAATCTATACTCACTCTATGTGGAAAAGAAATAAAAAAAACACAAAAAAAAACATTAAAAAAAAGGAAGCAAATGTAAATTGTGAGTCTGAAACCTTCTATTTAAGATACACATTGCTTTCACAATAAAAAAAATCGCAATATCCAGAGTTTTGGACTCTTGTCGAGAATGTTATTTTTTTGAATCTTACGATGGAAGGGTTTAGAGAGTCATACAAAGGTGCGAGATAATGCCTTTCGAAGTGGTTCCGCTACGTTTGCTAAGATCACCATCATAGAGAGAGCTCAACAAAAGTTAGTTTCGTTAATATATTATTATAATTCTTCGGTTTCGTAATTAGTATTCTTTTCTATATATAACTTCAAGAATTGTAATTTAATTAAAATGTTTTGTAAAATTCCAGCCATTATAATAAGGAAGGTTTATTAAAACTAACTCTCTTCAGTATTCAGTTTGAGGTTAATAAGCGAAAGCAGGAAGTTTCACACCTTTATGCAATATCGGAAGACTCTGTAATATGTTGCTTATGAAATATGTTGCTTATGGAATATGTGATATGTAAGAAGTCCTTGTTCTTGGGGCTGGTCAAGTTGCTAAGTTTCAGGTTGCTAAGTTTCAACTCGGAGTAGATTCAATCATATACTATTCTTAAGAAGTATTAAACAGTATAGGTATTATTCAGTTAATTTAATGCTTGTTCAATCTACCTTGTATGAACTCTATCCTCACCTGAGAAAGAGTGGATTCGGCGTAATTCAAAGAGTCATTCCTGCACCGGCCAAATAACTATCAAGACTGGCGCTCTTTACTCACAAAATTTCACATCCCACAGTTTGAATATATATACTTAATAGCTTATGAGTGGTTTTTTAAAGAAACAGTCACGGTCTCAAGGATCGCTTCAAAATCAAAGCAAAATGAAGGTATAATTAAGCATATAGGATTGTCTTCCGAGAATTCTTGAGCCAACAAGAGTCGCAAAGCAAAAATAGTCTCTGGATCTCTAATTGACTTATGCATATATATTACATAAAATGATTTCAATTCAAAGCTCTTTTTTGAAACCATATACCCCCATTATGTTGGCTTAGTGGACAACGCTTGCCTTCAATCTCTCTAACCATATCTACCGTCAGCACTTTACTGTAAATGACCTACACAAACACAATGGACATCACGACGTCATCTTGTATTCCATGCTACTCACCGAATCATCTTCCACTGAACACTGAATATACCTACTCAAATCGTCAAAGCTTAGGATCATTTGGAGCAGCGTGTGTTGCACAAACTGCAAAAAAAATGTTTGCGACAAAAAAGCTGAAGACTTCGAGCTCACAAAAAAAAATTGAAGCATCGAGTTAGAATGCTTGCATCAAAAATCACACAAGTTTTGCAACACTAAAATAGGTCATTAAAAGTGATTGGGCTTGTGGAAAACAAAAATAAATGGTCCCTAGCAGGATCGAACTGCTGATCTTGGCGTTATTAGCACCACGCCTTAACCAACTGGGCCAAGGGACCTGTAGATGTCGGTTGCATTTGGTAGGTTTTCTTGAGCCGAATACTTTGACTATAAAAGTTTATGATTAGCGCGTTTAAATTTCAAGGAGAGCTTTAGTTTTTTTTTTTCCTGTAAAATTTGCTTCTTTTAGCACTATATACTAGTGTAATGAAAAGTGAAATGCAAAGTTTATTGCAAAAAAAACGAATGTTGAAAATCTATTGAAAAAAAAAATAGACACCGACAAATTTTTGAAGACAAAGAGCCTGAAGTGTATTGTTTATATAATACTGTATTAGCTCAAGAATTTATAAACGATTGGTTCTTTAAATGATAAACATTGACTGAGCACTTGCAATATGTCCGTCTTCTCTTTCATTGTAAACAAGAGGACAAACTATTTTCAAGCTTCGCAATTAAGGTTCCTGTCGTCAGCAGACTCAACCAATAAGTAAGTAACAAAATAGTCACTTGTGACTACGGGTTAAGAAACTTCACCCATCTCACTAAATTGTTCAAGTATTGCTCAAAATGAGGAAGGACTGTATTTTGCTAGCCAGTATTTCAGTCAGATTTTGCAGAAAATAACAAAAAAGGCTTGATTTCCATAAAAAAGAAAAAAAAAAGAAAATAAGAAAATTGATACTAAACCTCTTTGACTTATCATTGTCAAGATGTTATCAGCTATTTATCTTCATTGTCTTGCAGCAATTGATTCTGAAAGAGTCGAATTCAATATTATCACTCAGATATTTTTGGATTTAGTTTCAAGGAAATGGGATAAGATAGATTCTCGACTTGCCAGAAGTTATTTAGCTCAATTACTAAGTGGATTCAAAACTATATATTTGCCTTCTACAACAATCTCAAGTATAGAAAGGAGTGTCAATGTATATATGGTTTTTTGCATCAATAACTCAGATCATTCGTATGATCCGGGTAACGATGCGATTGATTTTTTTTTGCAGACGCGCACTAACAAACCAAAAAAACAGCGAAAAAAAAAAAAAAAAAAAAAAAAAAAAAAAAAAAAAAAAAAAAAAAAAAAAAAAAAAAAAAAAAAAAAAAAAAAAAAAAAAAAAAAAAAAAAAAAAAAAAAAAAAAAAAAAAAAAAAAAAAAAAAAAAAAAAAAAAAAAAAAAAAAAAAATAACTAATCAACACGAAAAAAATCGAAAAAAAGAGGCCAAAAGAGATCATCAAGTATTGAAGAATCACGAAGAAACATCAATCAATTTCCAATAATAGAAGTGAATAGAAACTGATTAGACAAAGAAATGTCATCTTCGATCCAATTACTTAATCCCAAGGCGGAATCATTAAGACGTGCCCAAGCGTTACAAGTTAATATTTCAGCAGCCCAAGGATTACAACAAGTATTAGCTTCAAACTTAGGACCAAAAGGTACATTAAAATTATTAGTTGATGGATCAGGAGGATTAAAGTTAACTAAAGATGGTAAAGTTTTGTTAACTGAGATGCAAATCCAACATCCAACTGCAGTTATGATTGCCAGAGCTGCTACTGCCCAAGATGAAATAACTGGTGATGGTACCACTACTGTAATTTTAATGGTTGGTGAATTATTAAAACAAGCAGAAAGGTTTATTGACGAAGGTGTCCATCCAAGAGTTATTGTTGATGGATTTGATATTGCCAGAGATGAAGCATTGAAATATTTGAATGATTTTAAGATTAAACCAGAAAAATTTGATAGAGAATTTTTATTACAAGTTGCAAGATCATCATTATCAACTAAAGTTGATTCAACAATTACTGATATATTAACCCCAATTGTTACTGATGCAGTTTTAACTGTTAAAAATGATGAAGATATGAAGAAATTAGATTTACATATGATTGAAATTATGACAATGCAATATGGTAATGTAAAAGATACTGAATTAATTAAAGGATTAGTATTAGATCATGGAGCAAGACATCCAGATATGCCAAGAAGATTAGAAAATTGTTATGTTTTAATTTTGAATGTTAGTTTAGAATATGAAAAAACTGAAGTTAATTCAGGTTTTTTTTATTCATCAGCTGAACAACGAGAAAAATTGGTTGCAAGTGAACGTAAATTTGTTGATGAAAAATTGAAGAAAATCATTGAATTAAAAAATCATGTTTGTGAATTAAATTCAAATAAGAATTTTGTTATTATAAATCAAAAAGGTATTGATCCAATGTCATTAGATGTTTTAGCTAAGAATAATATTTTAGCCTTAAGAAGAGCTAAGAGAAGAAATATGGAAAGATTACAATTAATTGTTGGAGGTGAAGCTCAAAATTCTGTTGATGATTTAACTCCAGAAATTTTAGGATATTCTGGATTAGTTTATGAAAATAGTATTGGAGAAGATAAATTTACTTATATAACTGAAAATAAGCAACCAAGATCTGCTAGTATATTAATTAAAGGATCAAATAATCATATTTTACAACAAACCAAAGATGCTATAAGAGATGGATTAAGATCAGTTTCAAATGTTTTAAAAGATGAATCAGTTATACCAGGAGGTGGATCATTTTATATGTCATGTAATAATCATTTATTAAAGAATGGATCAAGTTTTTTCAAAGGTAAAAATAAATCTGGTATTAAAGCATTTGCTGAATCATTATTAGTTATTCCAAAAACTTTAACTAAAAATGCTGGTTTAGATTCTTTAGAAACTTTAGGTAATTGTCAAGATGAAATTAGTGAAGGTCATGTAGTTGGAGTTGATTTAAAATCTGGTGAACCAATGGATCCAACCATTGAAGGTGTTTGGGATTCATTTAGAGTTATTAGAAATGCAATTTCTTCTGCTACTGGTATTGCTTCTAATTTATTATTATGTGATGAATTATTAAAAGCTGGTCGTTCTTCATTGAAAGAAGGTCCAGGTGGTGCTGGTGGTGCTGGTGGTCCACCAATGGGTGGTCCTCCAATGGGTGCACCACCAATGATGTAGATCTATACATAGTTTTACCCTATACATCATACCTCAATATATATAAAAATCATTTTTAATAATATTCTAACCGTAAGTTTAAGCGATATAACCGTTTGATATATTGCTTTTCATTATATCTTCTATCTTCAGTTCTCGCTTCTTCACATGCTGCTTCACATGCTGCTTCACATGCCACTTCCTCACATGTCGCTTCTTCACTTGTCGCTTCTTCACTTGTCGCTTTTTCAGTTGTCGCTTTTTCACTTGCCACTTCTCCCCTCTTCACTTCACTTTCTCTTCTCTTTTCTTATGATATTGTTAAAATCCTATATATATATATATACTTGCTTACATAAGCATACACGCGCCACTTGGACCAAATGAAAGTTTAAGAGAAGAAGCAACAAATAAGCGTCAGAGGAGGCGGAAATAATAAGTAATAGGTCAGGAGGGTTACAAATTTCGAGAGTTCAATTAAAAGATAGCAAGCGGGGACACAGGGATAAGTAACCCAACTAGGTAACCTATCCAAACCAGCATTAGACCCTTGAGTAGTGATACTTCTTAAATTTTTTTGGTGTAAAAAGAATATGTAGAAAGAAAAGAACAAGAAAAGCAAAAGACAATGAAAAAAAAACAGAGAATGGAAAAACAGTAGAAAGACCGTAGAAAAAGAAAAGAGGCAATAACAAGTACTGAAGTAACATCAAAAGATGTAGATGGGGGTAATGTTAAGAGGCATAAAAATTCAAGAGATTCGGAATTGGAGTTAGTAAATCCATTTGAATTGAAACGAAACGAGGCGAGTAGATACTTTTAATTCTAAAAAATATCCAACTGCCAAAAAAAAAATAATTATCATATTGCAAAAAAATAAATATCAAAACAAAAAAAATACATTACATACCAGAAAAAATACCTGTTACAATAAATAAAAATATTTTCAATACAATTGAAAAAATAAAAAAAAGACAGCAAAGGAAGAAAACAGCAAAGGTGGGCGAGGGGCAACCCCCGGGGTTTGGGATTTGTCGCGAAATCAATTTGCGACTTTCTCGAAATTTGCGACTTTCTCAAATTTGTCAAATTGTCAAATTGTAGATAAGACTTTACTCCTTCTATTTGAAAAGGGTGCTACAGCTTTTTATTTTTTTTTTTTCTTCTTCTTTCTTTTTTTGGCTTCTAGTATTTACCCGAAACTTTAAAATCGATAGAGTAAGGGTACATTAAATATTCTAGAACGGGGAACAAGAATAAGAACAAGAATAAGAATAACAAAATGATTAACGAAAATGCCAGGGCAAGAACTTGTTTAAGCAAAGAGGATTAAAATAGTCCCACATGTACAAAGTCAACAGAAAACAGGAGAAAGAACAAAAAAAAAAAAAAAACGAAAAAGACAGATAACCGTTAAGTGTATTTTAACAAGGAACTCCGTCTAATTAAACATTTTAGTAATTTAAATGTAATTCAAGTTAATAGCTCCGATAATGAAAGCCGTTAGCGCTTAATCTAAGAAAATTTGACCGCTTTACCAATTTGGCATTTTACCAATTCAACATTTAACCCAAGTAATGTATAAAAAAAAAATTTTTCCGTTCTTCTTTTAGAGAGTTTCCTCTTTGAAGAATTTCTCTTTCAAGAATATTTCTTTTAAAGTATACATTACCGAACATACGAAGCCAGAACGGGAATAGGAGTACAAAAGGTTTGAAATTTTACAAATAAGAAAACATTACTCCACTCAACAATCACAAATGGATAAAGCAGAATGGATAATTTAAATGTACAAAACAAATCTTTAGGAGATGCAAATTCAAGCAAAACCAACCAAAAGAAAAAAAAAAAAAAAAAAAAAAAAAGATAAAAAATGTCAGAATTTTAGTTTGCGGGGAGGTAACCAGTAGTTAATGTGGTAACCTCCGCGAACAATAGCTTATATACCAGAATCAAAGCTATTTGGTATTCGGATTTGTTTGGAGTGTTATGATCTTTGGCGGCCCCTGAGGAAGAAGCAGTGACAAAAGGTTCTGGGATTCACGTGCTTTGGTGTCAACCTCGCTTAGCTTTGCACCTAGCTCCGAAAAAAATATACAATACGCCAATAAGATATATACATGGATATTCACCTACAATATCCACTTATACAAATTCAGCATATACATATATGAGATATACATATATATATATATATATATCTCAATATATATATACATTTACATGAAAGGTTGTACAATAGAGGATACAGCTACGGTAGTATATCTGCTACAATAGCGTGTCCGCATACACGGACCACTTAAACCGTTCTACGCATATCCACCGATCTCAGCCCGCCTTCCGTGCACTTCTTACTAAAAGTGTAATTGCCAAAGAAGAACCATAACCAGAATAAAGGAGATACATACAGCAAGTTGAAAACAGACTTTGAATTCTTTTTTTCATTGGTTTTGGTTTTGTAAACTTATAACGTATCTTATTGTTTGTGTATGATTATAATATGCTTTTCTATTTTGTTGAGTAATGTACGGTTGTTGAGTTTATTCAAATCATTCTCCCCGTTTAAACTTCTCGCTTTATACGTTGAAACTTTATTATTTTGTACTTGATTGTACTTGTACGTATTTTGTTTTGTTTAAACTTTTCTTAAAAATTGATTGAATCTGATTATAATTTATGTTAAAGTTAAACTTCCATGGTTCCTTTTTTTTTTTCTTTTGACTTTTTTTCATATAATTGTCTTTATTTAGACTACTTCATATTGTGCAGAATGCGTTTTTCTAAACAATAAACTTAAACTTGTATTCTATCATAAAGAACAAAAGAAAAGGAGAAAGAAAAATAATAATAGAAACGAATTTGTCTTTTTTTTTTTTTTGTATGTTCTTTTTGGTTATTTTATTTCTGGATCAGTTTCATTTGACTTTGGAAAATTTCTGTATAACCTCCTATTTGCCTCTCTTTTTCTATCTCCCTTTTTTTTTTTTTATCTTCTCTTTATTACAAGTAGTATCAGAGACTCAAGTACTACGCCTAACCTGTCAAACTCTCATTTTTTTTTTTTTGTTTTGCTTTGTTTTGTTGTTTTGCTTTGTTTGGTTTGGTTTTGTTTTGTTCGTTATGTTTCTTTTCCCTTTTAAAAAGCTTATTTGATTAAACTTATGCCTCTGTAAGCAAAGTAAATTTCTCTACAGTTTCTACATTAAGTATTTGGTTCTTTCTTTCCTTCACTGCTTTAGACTTTTCTTTTTTTGTTTCTTGCTGCCATTTCTTTCTTTTTTTTAATCAGCTATTTCTTTTTTGTTCTTTTCCTTTTCCTTTTTGTTTTTTTTTTTTTGATTTTAGTTTCGGATTTATCTTTTGTCAAATCTTCAGTAAGCAGTAGGAATTACATAACCACTTGTTTGGTTTTGTTGTAGCTTTTTGGTGTTTCTAATTGGCCCGGGATTTTCCTTTTCTTTTCTTTTCTTTTTTTTTTTTTTTTTTTTTTTTTTTTTTTTTTTTTTTTTTTTTTTTTTTTTTTTTTTTTTTTTTTTTTTTTTTTTTTTTTTTTTTTTTTTTTTTTCTTCTTTTTTTTTTTTTTTTTTTTTTTTTTTCTTTAAGTATAACTTCGTTTGTTGGTTTAATTTTTTTTTGGACATCTTGCTTCTGGCACTTTTTTTTTTATTTTAATTGGTTTTTGGTTGTTTTGTTTTGTCTTTTTGTTTTAATCAGTTGTGCTCCAAGTTGTTAAAATTAACAACATTCACCTTGGTGTTTTTCTTTTGCTATTGCGTTATTTGCTTTGACAATTCCCCTAAAAGTTGTGTATACTTGTGAATGACTGAATTATCTTCTTTTGTTTCCGCTTTTCTTTTGATTTCTTTTGTTTTTCACCTTTGATTCTCTTTTTTTGTTTCTTCTTTGATTTCTTCTTACATATTATCTCCATTTCACCAATTGTTCTTGCTGTAATTCAAATCTTTTTACAAAACCTTTGAATTTTAAACGCAAAAACCAAACAGCGATTTATTAAAAGATTTGAAATAAGACAAAAGGAAAAAAATAGAATTGTCTTATTATTATTCAACTTGTCACTTATCGCCTCGTTTTAGCGGTTGAGATTTCCTGCCAATTGATGCTTCTTTACTTAAATCAAAAGTACTAAGTGGTGTGACAAGCCTCTCTGTTTCTTTTCTCTATATCTAAACCTTGTTATTCTTTTTCCTTTGGGTCGAATACTGGTTGTTTATTTTCCTTTTCATTTTTGTCCGTGTCCGTTTTTTTTTTATTTTTCTTTTTTTTAATTCTTCTTGACTGCTTTAGAAATCATCTGTTCCATATTTCATCATCAATTTTCGTCTTCTTGTTTGTCGAAATCTTCTGGTTGATCCTTCAATTTCTTCTTGAAAATCTTCATCCTTATTTCACAACTCATTTGAAAGACCACAACGTAAAAGAATCAAAAAAAAAAATAACTGATTCCTCAACAATAATATACGTGTGACACAGAAACTGAGACATATTCCACTAAACTTGATAGATCTAATTGTCCAAGTTATATTTTCTTTCTATAATTGAATTACATTCAGTTTTTTTTTTTTTTTTTTTTTTTTTTTTTTTTTTTTTTTTTTTTTTTTTTTTTTTTTTTTTTTTTTTTTTTTTTTTTTTTTTTTTTTTTTTTTTTTTTTTTTTTTTTTTTTTTTTTTTTTTTTTTTTTTTTTTTTTTTTTTTT
>JAJMKE010000004.1:0-64893 GCA_030569195.1 Hyphopichia khmerensis | reverse complement strand
CATAATTCATAATTCATAATTCATAAACTTAGTTTCAAAGTCAACTCCTAATTGAAATTGAAATTGAAACTCCTAATTAAAATTCAAAATTCAAAATTCAAATCGTCGAACTTTCAAAATTCAAAACAAGTCATTAAAACTCAATCAAATCTTCACAAGTTTTATCAATTGATCATTATATTTTCACATCAAAATAACTCTTCATAGTCCTTTATTTGTGTCTGATATAACTTACCTGTGTGTGGATATTTTTTAAACATTTTTTTTTTCTAAAATTCTCTTTCCTTTTTCTTGACCCTGGTACTAAATTTGGTGTCTGAGTTTTACTTTGCAGTACTTTTATGAAATCATTTATATTACTTAGTATTACCTAAAAATATAAATTTCCTAAACACCTGTCAAACTCAGTTTATTAGTTTCTTTTCTTTTTCTCATCTAATCTGTATCCACCCCAAGAGGAAAAAGAAACGAAAAAAATATTAACCTAAATTCCGAAAAGTTTCTGCAAGAGATTTATCATTACTTCAATTTCAGTTCAATATTCATATATATATAAGAATCAAATTTCCTTCTTGATTCATTGGATACTTTGAATTTTTATTAACATTTCCAAATAATTCTTTTTTTGCAGATTAATAATTTTCATAACTCAAAAAGGCTTAATAAATCCACAAAATATTAACGATTTATATCTTTAGTGATATCTTGTTATGAAGCTGTGGAAAGATTCAACTTGGACCGATAATAATAGTATAAATTCAAAAACTATTGATTCTCCCATAATCAATAAATCAAATACAATAACAGAATATACAATGTCACTTCCAAATAGTACCTCATCTTCATTACCAAATAGTACTTCTAATAGTACTAGCCAGCAATCTTCAATTTTACCTCATGCATCAACCTATGCTTTAAATCAAAACGCATCTCATTCGACTTCGTCTACTCCTCCATCTTCAAATTCAATACCGAATAGATCAACTACCTCAAACCAAACTCAGTTTCCTTACCTACAACCACCCCCTTCTAATACATCGAGTAATGATATTCAACCCATTCAATCACAGCAACAGCAACCACAACCTCATTTACATGCTTTAGATCCTTTACAACCTAATACTTTACAGCCTAATCCACAACAAGCTCAACAAAATAACTTCATACCAAATCAGCCATATCATTTACCTCAAATGTCAGTTCCAGTTTTCCCAACCATGAATAGTATACCTCCAAACGATCAATGGGAACAATTTAGTCAATTTCAATCTGCAAATAATACTGGGTTTTCACAATCTCAACAACCTTTCCCTTATCAACAAAATCAAAATAAATACGCTACTCAAATTCCTCCTCAATTACCTGGTGGCCCTGGTATACTTTCAAGTTCACTTCCTTTAAATCAACAATCAATGTCCCTTTCTCAAGGTAGAAGATCATCAACTTCATCTTCATCAAGTAGAGGTTCGAGATCAAGAAAGTCCTCAATTAAAGCTACAAATGATTTACCAGGTAAAATATCGGGTGCAAAAGCTGTTACAAAGCGATCAAGAATGGGTTGTCTTACTTGTAGACAAAGAAAAAAGCGTTGTTGTGAAACTCGACCAACATGTACTGAATGTAATCGATTAGGCTTAACATGTACTTGGCCCAGACCTGGTACCGAACATAAAAATAAACCAAAAGATGTTAAAAATGAAGAAAATATGATTGATCATGAAATTTATGGTAAAATCAAAGTATTGAGAGGTATTGTTGAATACAAAAGTAAATGAAATTATCCTATTTTGAGTAAGGTACACCAATACTCATTTTAATGATAATCGCATAAAACTTTTATTTCTTATTTATTTGATTACCAAATCTCATGTCCTTATAATCATTACTCTCATCATCATTATTATCGATATAATCGTTTCCGTCATTTTAAAAAAGTCGACTTTGTTTTTGTTGAATTCAATAACTCCATTTATTAACCACAAGTACCCCATTCATTACATCGTTATAGCCATCTTACCCCAATATTACGGTTAATAAGCACTTTAAAAAATCAGCCGAAAAAAAATCAAAACAACCAACAAAAGCAAAATTGTCTTTGAGGCATTTGTTACAAAAATGGGAAAATTTGAGGATTTCAAAACGAAGGATAACAATCTAAGGATTAGAACCATAAAAAAAAAAAACAACATTAAACTAGCGCAGTGCATAATTTAACATCTTGCACTTCCGCTAATATTATACTTTCATTATTCCAATTTGATTGTGAATTTTGGAATACTTATTCGAAATGATTAATGAATCATAGATTTTTTTTTTTTCTTTTAAAATTCAATAGAATAATCATGTGGAGTGTGATAATTTTAAAGGTGAGTTGATATAAGATTATTCTTAGTTGACATGTTGAATATTCCTATTCCATTTGATTCAAATAAAGCTTAAAACTTTTCTTGAAACTCCATTATCAATTGCAATTATGCATGACGTAATTGGATTCAAAGATCTAGACATAGACTATAATCCACCGATTATAAAACTTCCCATCGAATTGAGGTTCCCTTGATTTGATTGTACCATACTGTATATATTAATTGTTCCTTTTTTTTCATTGTTGTTGATCTTTTTCGATTTTCTTTTTAATCTTTCTTTAAAGTAAAAGATTTGCAATCTTTTCAAAACTTTCCATCATTTCTTCTTTAAAAGTTAATTTATCATATTTCCATTAGACATTAAACTCAGTAAAAACTAGAAGATGTATATGTTTATTGCCGTAACTCGTAAAACAAACACTCACAATCACAATTTAGTGATGTTTTTTATTTCCGCTATTGTCTTTAAGGAAAACGTTCAAATCCAACCAAATCACTTCAAGGAATTGACCAAGAAGTTAAGCCATATCAAAGCGGTAGACCAATTCCAAAATATCAGCACCCTTTTCCAAAATTACGTTTCTTTCTTTTGAATTTATTTTTTCTTTTTTCTGTTTTGTTGTTCATTCTTGGAATTAGAAGTGATGCGTAATGTTTTAAAAAAAACAAAGCTCCATTAAACCGTGTATATGGAGATGATGATAAAGATTAAATTTCAAAATTTGAATGTAACTGGTAACTTCTAATAGCGTTTCAACTAAACGATCAACTTTCTTTGATTCTTTCAATTTAACCGCCAACACCAATGTGTATATATTCATGATTCAATACTCAATCGGCGGCAATACACGTTTTGCATTAGTAAATGATTTCTATACAACACACTTCAAAACCACCCATTAATATATCTCCGTGATCAAGCAGTTAAGCAGCATCTTGGATCATCTTATACTTTCAACTGATTGATCAAATCTTTATGATGAATCAGTCTAACCACTCCATAAGCTGAACGAAAAAAAAGACCATTTTTTTTTTTTTTCTTTTGTTTTTCTTTCAGTTTTGGTAGAAAAAGTGGGATTAATAGCCGCTTTGCTATGTATTTCCTTATAAGGTACCGTAGTGCGTTTAAAAATCTATCAGTTTTCCAAATTTACTATGGGTGTAAGGGTCTAACACCAGCTCTATTCTTCCCTTTTCTGTTGTTGTTTGCTTTTATATAAGGTGTACGGATTGTGTTTCACCGGACTGAAAAAAAGGTTGATGTACGGAGGTTTTCCATTGAGAAATTGTTAACAACTAGCCCAAAAAGCGAAAAAAAACAAAAAGGCAGTCGAGGCAACGCAATAGAAGATAGAGGGTCAACAAGTTTTTAAAGTAGAGGATTGAATAAACAGGATAAGAGTAATAAGTATGTCTACGGCCACCGAATTGAGCTTAAGAGACAGGCAGATTGGTATGTATATCGAAGATGAAGAGGTGAGAATGAATGAAGACTAACAATTCACAGGCACATTGGAGCGAATGCTCCATTTGAATAAAGATGGATCGGCTGATTTAACATTAGCATCGAAGAATGAAGAAATAATTTGGAAAGTTTTGATTTTAGATCAAAAATCAAGAGCTATAATATCGTCAGTTTTAAGGGTTAATGATCTTTTAAGATGTGGTATTACAATTCATCCATTAATTAGTAGTAGAAGATCACCTTTACCAGATGTACCGGTAATTTATTTTGTTGAACCAACGATTGATAATATTTTAGCAATAATTGATGATTTACATAATGATAAATATGATGATTTTTATATTAATTTTACTTCTACATTGAATCGTGAATTATTAGAAGAATTTGCTAAAAGAGTTTCACTTTCTGGGAAATCTAATAAAATTAAACAAGTTTATGATCAATATTTAGATTTTATTGTAACTGAACCAAATTTATTTTCATTAGATTCTCCTTTAATTTTTTCAAAATTTAATAATCCTTCAACTAATGAAGATGAAATTCATAAAATAGCTGATAAAATTGCTAATGGTTTATTAGCTACTATAATTACTTTAGGTAATATACCAATTATAAGATGTTCAAGAAATGGACCTGCAGAATTAGTAGCTGGTCAATTAGATTCAAAATTAAGAGATTATTTAAGTAATTCAAGAAATTATCAAACTATTCAACAAAGACCAGTATTAATACTTTTGGATAGAAATATTGATTTGGCTTCAATGTTTTCTCATTCTTGGATTTATCAATGTATGGTTAGTGATGTTTTTGAATTGAAAAGAAATACAATTAAAATTAATGATGAAAATAATAAAAGTTATGACGTTGATCCAAAAGATTTTTTTTGGAATAAAAATTCTCAATTACCTTTCCCTGATGCAGTTGAAAGTGCTGATGCTGAACTTCAAACTTATAAAAAAGATGCTCAAGAATTAACAAATAGAACTGGTATAACATCTTTACAAGATATTGATCCAAATTCAAGTAATACAACTAATATTCAACAAGCAGTTGATGCATTACCGGAATTAACTGCTAGAAAAACAACTTTAGATATGCATATGGATGTTTTGGCTTCTTTATTAAAAGAATTAGAGGCAAAATCATTAGATAAATTTTTCGAAATTGAACAAAATTTTAATGATCCAAAAATTCAAACTCAATTTTTGGAAATCTTGAAAACTGATTCAAAAAAAGATAATTCAACTGATAAATTGAGAACATTTTTAATTTTAAATCTTTTATGTGATAATTTATCTCCTCAATTTATAAATGAATGTAAAGAAATTTTTACTTCAAAATATCCAACTCTCGATATGAATGGTTTCAATTATATTTTAAAGTTTAAGGAAATTTTAAATTTATCAAAAAATATTTCATTAACCGATAGTTCCAGTCATACTTCTTCTTTAGAAGATAATTCGGCTTTATTTAATGGTTTATCATCTAAATTATATGGGTTAACCGAAGGTAGAATTACTGAAGGTTTGAGCTCTTTAGCAACTGGTTTAAAGAAACTATTACCAGATAAACAAAATTTACCAATAACTAATGTGGTTGAAGCAATAATGGATCCAAATAACGCTTCAAATAATTCAATTCAACTTACAGATGATTACTTATACCTAGATCCTAAGTCAAGAGGTGGTCATTCAAAACCTCCTAAAAGACAATCCTATTCAGAATCAATTGTTTTTGTAATCGGTGGAGGTAATTATTTAGAATATCAAAACTTAACTGAATGGTCAAATCAACCAAATAGAACTAAAAAATCTATTATTTACGGTAGTACTGATATTGTTACTGCAAATGAATTCTTAAATGAAATTTCAATTTTAGGTAGCTTGGAATAAACGTATATTACATAACTAATACTACAATGTATTCACAATAAGTAAATACTAAAAGAACTTTTTTTCAGATTAAAGGTAGCCCTTGCTTTCTTCTAAAATTTTAATAGAACGACGTGAATCTAAAAATAATAACTCACATTCTTCAATATCATCATCCGTAATTTCGTTACGGTTGGCAGTTTTAGCTAATACACCAGCTGGCGCTAACAATTGTAAGGCATAACGTAAGGAATTTGTAACACCGTGAACTGCAAGTTTTTCTAAGGCTGTTGAATTGATATATAACCCTTCTAAAGTTGCTCTCTTAGAAATAATGGTTTTTATTTCTTCTTGATTATATGGTAATGTTCTGACGATTAACAATCTATCTATTAAATCTGGCGGACAACCGTGAGGTGATTTAGTATCATCATCAGTACCTCTGATGGTAGTCATACCACGATTTGAAGCCAAGACAACAATTGGAGCTATGGAGCTTTCTAAAGCTCTATTCAAATAAGTGAAAATTTCAATATCTAACATATTAACTTCATCGATGAACAAAACACCAGGAATTAATTCAGCAACACCTTGATCAATATATTTTGAAACCACTTTGTTAACTTCAGATCTTAATTTATCAGTAATTTCAGTTTTCCTTGGTTTCAATAATTGCCCCATCATCGATAACACATCTTGACCACCTTGGGGTCTGGCATTAGCAACATCTAAATCATGTAAAGTAACATCTTGAACGATTTCTTTCTTTTTGTGAACTTCACCTTTAGGTAATGGGACATACTCTTCTGCTTCCAAATCAAATTCAGTAGCATAAGCATCAGATCTACCAACTCTTTTAACAGCCCCAGTATTTGCTTCAATATAGATAACATCACCAGGGGTAACTCTCTCCTTTTGAATACTTTCATAAATGCTTGGATCTAATCTTAAACTTTTAGTACCTTTAGCAGTTTTCAAACCAACAATGACATGACTAATTGTTTTACCATAACCACCCAAAGGATTTTCAGCCTCTTCAGGAGTTAATTCAGTGACTTCACCTTCATATACTTCTTTGGTCTCTTTAATTCTTAAACCAATTGCTCTTCTAAAATTTTCCATTAAGGCAGCAGTTTTTTTAACCTCAGCTGAGAATAATTCGGAACCAACAATTGGACAAAATGGCACCTTTGGTCCTAATTCTTGGGAAATAGCTAAAGCTAAAGCAGTTTTACCAGTTCCTGGTGCACCAGCTAATAGTATGGCTTTACCACTCATTCTTTTAGATTTAATAAGGTCTACTATAATACCACAAGCTTCTCTAGCATCAGATTGGCCAACAAAGCCACCTTCAACTTTTTTGGCAATCCCATGTTCATCCAAACCCAAGCCTTTGATATGTGTATGGGCTGCGGTCCTGCTTTCTCTTGTTTGTGTGTCTTTAACTTCGTTGATTTGAACCATATTGTATTAATTGATGGGAAGAATAGTTTAACCTTCGGAATTGGCTTTCAAGTTTTTGTTTTTTCATATCTTCATTTTTTCATATTTTTTTTTTAGATGCTCAAGAGAAACATCCATACCACAAACATGTACGGATGTTTATTGAAGAACAAATGCAAAAATGCAAAAATGCAAAAATGTAAGAAAGCCTCAAATGGACTTCGAATGAAACTTTTCGCAGCCCATTCCAACTGTTTCTAGATATAGCAAAGTCGATATCTAATTCTTTTGATACTTTAATAAAAGTAAACCGAAAGTAAGTCGACTTCAAGTTCCCAAAGCTATTTTTCAGTCTTGTGGGGTACAACTATTGTTTGAAGAAAAGTTTCGAGTAAAAATTCAAAAGAAGGCAAGAAATTTTTTAAAAAAAGACGAAATGGCCAAATACCTACTTTCAAAACGAGTTTCCCAGTTCTGAGAACAAGAGCACTAAATACCGAGCTGTATTCATGTAGCATCCATGATTTGGAAACTGGTCAGCTTATTGAGACTTCGCAACCAAAAGATATGCAGACATTTTTGTATCTACAGGATTCAATTTTGCTTCAAATAATTTAAAGTTTGAAAGAAAAGGCCATCATTATAAGACCGAAACAAAAGAAAGCCTACAGCCAGGTCTCTTAAAGACTAGTTTGTGTAGTTTATTTATGCATAGCTTCGTTGCCATCACTCTGCACCTACATATAAGTAAATCCGGCAATAAACCCCTTCTGTACAGCAAAAAAACAAAATAGAAAACTGCCGAAAACCCTATGTCATATCGGCAAGTTTGCAATAGTATTTCTTTTTTTCGTAAGTATTGATCTATCGGAAAAAGCTTAACATGACCATCGGCAATTAAAATGTAATTCAAAAAACTTCATTCAGTGAGTGCACAAGAGGTTTACAGGGCTTCGGAAAATACTTGTTTTAAGTTCGTAAATGCAAAATTTTAGTCAGTCAAGAAAACACGAAAAAGAATACTTCAAGAATGAAATGATAGCTCTTTAGTAATTATTACAAATGATTCACGTTTTCTCAAGAAGTTGACTCGAGGTAATAAATTAAATATACATAGTAATATACAAGGTAACGGAATATTGGGGCACGAAACCATCTCAATCGAAATCTTGGTCAACTTCGAATTCTTCATCTTTAGGTTCTTTGGGTTCTTGACTTTCAGACCACTGCGTAACGTCATCAATATAGCTCAATATAGTAGCTACCGACTCACTATCTTTGGAACAATCTAATGGCAAAAATTGAACCATACCAAAATCATCAACAAGATTTGCGATTGCTTTGTTTAATCTGGTAAATTTTGGATTGAATTCTTTTTCAGGATGAGAAGAACTTAAAAGTAATGGATCCGGATTCAAGAATTTCTTTAATTGTTTCTTGGAGACTTCATTTTTAATCAAATCAACCTTTGATAAGATATTAATATGGGGTAATTCCAACAAAATCATCGCAGACATTGCACTTAAAGCACCAGAAAAGAATTTGGATCTATCAATTACAAATGGAGCTTCTAATAAATATGTAGCACAAAGGTTGAAATTGAGAGTAGTTTGTAAGTGCTTGACGATAGTTGGCAATACTGGAATATGAGTATATAGTTCGATTTGACCTGGACAATCAAAAATTAAATATTCATCATTATAATCCCCAATTTCTTCATCTAACCAATCTAAGTTATTCAATAAAAATTCGAAGCAATAAATTAATGCACCATTGGGACCTAAATCCATTTCCTCCATTACATCTTGTAATGAGATTAAATCTCTAATATCAATAGTAAATTCAAATTCTGTTGGCTCTGCAGCTGGATCTAAATTAACTATATGAGCTCGACGCCCTATGGATTGCATATGTGCTATTATTGAATTGCAAAATGTTGATTTACCAACACCTGCTGGCCCTAATGCTAATACTCCCACTCTTGACATGCTTGATAATAGATATGTCTTTATCTAATGAAAGGTTTTTTGAAAAATCAATTTGTAATATAAGATGAGCAGCGAGGTATCGTGTATTTACCATTTGTACGGAGGTTCATCCATGCTGTTGCAAAAAAGAAAAAAACAACGAAAAAAATAACGTAAATTCTAAAAACTAATATACAAATAAATACAACTTAAAAACTTTTGTTTTTTGACCCTTCTTTGGATCTACACCAACAATCGTCGTAATCATTTTCGAGTTGAATCAAGACATTGATGTTTTCTTGTTGAAAGAATTTCTCACATTGTCTCTTGATATACGATCCATTCTCACCTCTATAAATTTGAATATGTATATAACCATTCAAAATCAGTTCATCATTAGATGGCCAGAATCTTGGAGTCGTAAAGGATTTGATACCTTTTATTGTAACTACTTCGTTTAATACGGATCTTAATCTCGACTCCTTATCTGAGTTCAACTTCAATAATAAGGTCGAAGCTGTCGACTTAATCAATGGTACGGCAGATAAAAAAATAAGAACTGCAATTATAATAGAGGCTACTGGATCAAAACCTTCCCATTTAAAATACTTTATAAGAATAGTCGAAAAGACAACACCAACCGACCCAAGAGTATCTGCCAAAATATGCAAGAATATACCCTTCATATTATCATTCATTCCATCTTCACTACAGTCATCATTCTGACTATGACTGTGACTATGACTATGGCTGTGACTATGACCGTGACTATGACCATGGTCATGCCCATGATTGAATGCAAAAATTCCCACCAAATTCACTAGAAGCCCCAAAAATGAAACAATAATCAATTCATTCGTTTTTTGTAGAGATACAGGATTGAACAATCTTCCAATAGCCTCGAAAACTATACTCCCAGATATTCCGATAAGCAACGTACCATTGGTAAATCCGGCCAATATTTCAAAATGCTTCAAACCAAATGGAAACTTACCATTAGGGTTAATAGGATACTTCAGCAAAATGCCGGCAACCAAACCCAATGCGAGAGACGTACAATCCAAAGCCATATGAAGGGAATCAGATAAAAGACCGAGGGATTTAGATCTGAATGAATATAATAACTGAACAAACATGAATGTGGTGTTCAACAATAAGAAGTTAAATATTGCCCTAGTATCCGAATGACCTAATAACTCTTTCAAAATTGACCCCTGACCTGAAGTACCCGAAACAACTGAATCTTCAATGTGAATTAACATTGAACGATCTGGTTTTATAACAATAGGTGCCAAAACATTTGAAATTAAGTAGACGGGACTGAATGAGTTTGATAAGACAATAAATTCCAAGGACAAGGAAAATAAAGACAATATAACCGGATTTGTTCTTGACTTCAAGAAGCTATCCGGCAATGACACTATGAAAACTAAAGAAGCTGCTACATTAAGACCAATCATAATGAAGCTTAAGCCACTAACAAATGCCAAAGCAATTAAAGAAATCAATCCGGACAATAGTAATATCAGATAGTCTAGGTTCAAAGCCTTTGAAATTGAGGATAAAGCAAGCTTTTTGTAAAGAAGTCGAAATGAAATTCCGACTATCAAATATCCAAGTAGCGGCGATAAGTTTTGGGATTGATAAATATCAGAAATGAATGCAAAAACGGTATAAGCATTGAATTGGTTCAAAAATAAACCAAGGAAAAGTACAGCCAAACGATTGATTGAAAAAAAGTAGACCGTACTGTAAACCATCGATATACATAAAAGCAAATAGACGGTATTTGCAGGCGATGGGTTACTTTCGTGCTGCGGTAACGAAATTATATGAAATTGTAGCAAAAACTTGGTTAATCCCAAAAACAAACTTGATAGGAGAATCAGAAGTACAAAAATAGTAATTATTGAAGAAGTCGTAAAATCCACTGGAGTATAAGCTAAGCGTGCCGCTAGCAATATACTTGGAAATGCCAATAAAACAGGTAAAGTTCCAATGAACTGACTCACCTTAGAAACATCTGAATCTGTTATTTCTGGTTTATTGGAGACATAAACATTACTAGATAACGAGTTCGTGATGAAGGGATTTTTCACTGGCCCCTCATTAAGTGAAGGAGAATGAGAATGAGAATGAGATTGCGATTGTGATTGAGATGCATCTAGATGAGAATGGGAATGATCCTGATTATTGGAGTTGTCAAATTTATCATTTTCTAAATTTGAAAATTGGCCCGAACCAAAAGAGAAAGATTGATTCAACAGGTACTCGTCGTTCGACATGGGCTGAATTGAATGAACTCTAGCATGAGAATGAGAGCGACCGTGGTTGTGAGTGGCAGACATGTAATGATGGAGTTGAAGTATATTGCAGTTAAAAACAAAAAATCAACATCAGATAACTACTATACGTGTTTACAGGGAGCGTGTACTGGACCAAGTTTAATCAAAGGTGCAGTACTAACTTTATGATAAATTTTTTTTTTTTTGAGTGGCAACAAAGCGACAACTACCTTCACCTCAATCAATTCATTAATTATAAGTTCATTCATCGAAACAATTGCATCAAAATCACCTTTTATATAATCATTCATTGCTGTAACCATAATTCATTCATAAATTAATATAGTAAAATGTCAACATTAGAGGAATTAGAAAATAACCAAGATGACATGATAGATCAAGAAATCTTGAATTCAGCAACCTCAGACATTATAAACAGAACAAAATTATTAGATAATGATATTAAAGTGATGAGATCCGAATCGCAAAGGTTATCACATGAAAAGTCAGTCATGACTGAAAGAATCAAGGATAACCAGGAGAAAATTAATAATAATAAGCAGTTACCATACTTGGTAGGTAACGTGGTTGAATTATTA
Source organism: Hyphopichia khmerensis (assembly GCA_030569195.1). NCBI lineage: Eukaryota > Fungi > Ascomycota > Pichiomycetes > Serinales > Debaryomycetaceae > Hyphopichia > Hyphopichia khmerensis. The sequence continues at coordinate 52,897 of JAJMKE010000004.1, read as the reverse complement.
GATTTAGAAGCTGAAAAGGAAGCAAGTGAACAAGGTGCAAATGTTGATGTTGATGCAACAAGATCAGGTAAATCTGCAGTCATAAAGACCTCCACCAGACAAACTATTTTTCTTCCATTGATTGGTTTAGTTGATCCAAGCAACTTAAAACCAAATGATTTAATTGGTGTTAATAAAGATTCTTATTTAATTTTAGATACCTTACCATCAGAATATGACTCAAGAGTCAAGGCGATGGAGGTCGATGAGAAACCTACAGAAGATTATACTGATATTGGGGGTTTAGATAAACAAATTGAAGAATTAATTGAAGCAGTTGTATTACCAATGAAACAATCTGATAAATTTAAGAATTTAGGAATTAAACCACCAAAAGGTGCATTAATGTACGGTCCTCCTGGTACTGGTAAGACTTTATTAGCAAGAGCCTGTGCTGCCCAATCTGGAGCCACCTTTTTGAAATTAGCGGCTCCTCAGTTAGTTCAAATGTTTATTGGTGATGGTGCTAAATTAGTTCGTGATGCATTTGCTTTAGCTAAAGAAAAAGCACCAACCATTATTTTCATAGATGAATTAGATGCCATTGGTACTAAGAGATTTGACTCTGATAAAAGTGGTGATAGAGAAGTGCAAAGAACTATGTTGGAATTGTTGAATCAATTAGATGGTTTTGGTTCTGACGATCGTGTCAAAGTTTTAGCAGCTACCAACAGAGTTGATACATTAGATCCTGCATTATTGAGATCTGGTAGATTGGATAGAAAGATCGAATTCCCATTACCTTCAGAAGAAGCAAGAGAATCTGTCTTAAAAATTCATGCTAGACAATTAAACTGTGACAATAGCTCAATCAATTGGAGAGAATTAGCAAGATCCACTGATGAGTTTAACGGTGCCCAATTAAAAGCTGTTACCGTGGAGGGTGGTATGATTGCGTTAAGAAATGGTAAATCAATTATCAAACACGAAGATTTCGTCGAAGCCATTGGTGAAGTCCAAGCCAGGAAATCAAAGTCTGTAAACTTCTATGCTTAAGTATCATGTATAATAAAAATTAACGTCTACAATCTAATTTTCGTCAAAAATATGCAAATTATAACTGTAAAACTAATATACACTATTCAAACCTATACGATCAATTGGTTTTTTGAGCTTTTTTTAACTCATTTCTCAATTTTTTGGAGAAATCATCTTGATTATCATCATCATCCCAATCTTCTTCCCATAAATTGGCTGACGAGAGTTGTGGATTGGATTCATTGGTCCATTTAGTATCTTCCGGAAAATCTTCAAATTCATCATCCTCTTCTAAAGTTTTGATAACTTTCTTTTCGCTTTCATCAGCAGTTGGCTGTTGAATAGCTTGAGCAGTGTGGGCAGACATTTTGGAGTTAATTAGTGTTCAAGGATGAAAGAGAGGTTATTGCCACCACAAAATATCAATGTATAATCTCTCAAAATCTCATTTTCAACAAAAATTATTCACGTGATCAAAATTTGATTTAAGGTGCTCTGCTCAAATTTTTTTATTTTTCACAAAATCGATCTTTTTTTTTTTTTTCTATAAAACATCATCGTACTAACTCCATCTCTATCTTTTGTATCGAAAAACTCCAACGAAGAAGCAACTATGAAGGAGGTTGTTGTCGATGTTGCTCCAAAATGCATCAAGGGTCTTGAGTTTGGGGCTCTTTCTGCTAAAGATATCATTGCACAATCTGAAGTAGAGGTTCAAACTAGAGATTTGTATGATTTAGAAAAGAATAGGTCAGCTAAAACAGGTGGTGCTTTAGATACCAAGATGGGTGTCTCTTCTAATTCAGGAGAGTGTGCAACGTGTTTTGGGAATTTAGCATCCTGTCACGGACATTTTGGTCACATAAGGCTCGCATTACCTGTTTTTCATGTTGGTTATTTTAAAGCCATTATCCAAGTACTTCAGTCAATTTGTAAAAGTTGTTCTGCCGTTTTATTAGATGAAACTTCAAAGAGAAGTTTTTTAAATGATTTGAGAAGGCCTAATATTGATAATTTAAGAAGAATGAAAATATTGAAAAAAGTCTTGGAGCAGTGCAAAAAACAAAGAAGATGTTTAAAATGCAATCATGTTAATGGTGTTGTTAAAAAAGCAGCTAGTGGTGCAGGTCCTGCAGCTCTCAAAATAGTTCATGATACTTTTCGTTGGATTGGTAAAAAATCAACACCTGAAAAAGACCTTTGGGATAAGGAATTCGATGAAGTGTTTTTAAGAAATCCCGAACTAGAAAAATTCATTAAAAGAGTACATGATGATTTGAATCCATTAAAAGTATTGAATCTTTTCAAACAAATTTCACCCTCCGACTGTGAATTATTTGGTATAGATCCTGCTAGGGGCGGTAGACCGGAAACATATATTTGGAGATACTTACCCGCTCCACCTGTTTGTATCAGACCATCCGTTATGATGGATGCACAATCGAATGAAGATGATTTGACGGTCAAGTTGACTGAGGTAGTTTGGACTTCATCTTTGATCAAAGCAGGTATTGAAAAGGGTATTTCCATCAACAACCTCATGGAACAATGGGATTATTTGCAATTATCGGTAGCCATGTATATAAATTCAGATTCAGCTAATCCTGCATTACTTCCTGGAGCCGGAGGAGGAGGTTCTAAAGCGGCTAAGCCGATAAGGGGTTTTTGTCAAAGATTGAAGGGTAAACAGGGTCGTTTCAGAGGTAATTTATCCGGTAAAAGAGTTGACTTTTCTGGTAGAACCGTTATTTCTCCAGATCCTAATTTGAGAATTGATGAAGTTGCTGTTCCGGATCGTGTTGCTAAAGTTTTAACATACCCGGAGAAATGTACTCGCTACAACAAATCTAAATTACAAAAGTTAATTTTAAATGGTCCCAATGTTCACCCTGGTGCCAATTACCTTATGAGACAAAATGAAGTCGCAAAGAGAAATTTAAGATTTGGTGATAGAGCAAAATTAGCCAAAAATTTACTGATTGGAGATGTTGTCGAGAGGCATATAGAAGATGGAGATGTCGTTTTATTCAATAGACAACCTTCTTTGCATAGATTATCCATCTTATCACATTATGCCAAGGTTAGACCTTGGAGAACTTTCCGTTTAAATGAGTGTGTTTGTACTCCTTATAATGCTGATTTTGATGGTGATGAAATGAACTTGCACGTTCCGCAGACAGAAGAGGCAAGAGCTGAAGCTATTAACTTAATGGGTGTCAAGAATAATCTACTTACGCCAAAGTCAGGAGAACCAATTATTGCTGCTACTCAAGATTTTATCACAGGGTCATATCTCATTTCTCATAAGGATTCGTTTTTTGACAGAGCTTCTTTTGTTCAGTTATTATCCATGATGTCAGATGCTGATGTTCAGTTTGATATCCCACCTCCAACCATTTTCAAACCTGTAATGTTATGGACCGGAAAACAAGTTTTCTCTTTATTAATAAAGCCAAATAAAAAATCAAACGTCATTATTAATTTGGATGCTAAAAATAAAACCTACATAGCACCTCCCAAAGGCTTACCAAGTGAAATGTCACCTAACGATGGATATGTAGTAATCAGAGGCTCTAACGTTTTAAGTGGTGTGATGGACAAATCCACTTTAGGAGACGGTAAGAAACACTCAGTATTTTATACAATTCTACGCGACTACGGCCCCGATGCTGCTGCTGTGGCGATGAATCGTATGGCCAAATTATGTGCCAGATACCTTGGGAATAGGGGATTCTCTATTGGTATTAACGACGTTACTCCGGGAAGTGATTTGAAGAAGAAAAAAGAGTTGATGGTTGAAGCAGCATATCTTAAGTGTGATGAATTGATTGATTTATATAATAGAGGAAAATTAGAAACTCAACCTGGTTGTAACGAAGAACAAACATTGGAAGCCAAAATTGGTGGTTTGTTATCTAAAGTTAGAGAACAGGTAGGGGATGTGTGCATTAAGGAGTTGGATTCATTGAATGCTCCTTTGATTATGGCTACCTGTGGTTCTAAAGGTTCTACGTTGAATGTTTCGCAGATGGTTGCCGTTGTCGGTCAACAAATTATTTCTGGTAATCGTGTCCCTGATGGTTTCCAAGATAGATCATTACCACATTTTACAAAGAATTCCAAGACTCCTCAATCGAAAGGTTTTGTACGTAATTCTTTCTTCAGTGGTTTAACGCCACCCGAGTTTTTGTTCCACGCTATCTCGGGTAGAGAAGGTTTGGTCGATACTGCAGTTAAAACTGCAGAAACAGGTTATATGTCCAGAAGATTAATGAAATCGTTAGAGGATTTGTCTGCTCAGTATGATAACACAGTTCGTAACTCTTCAAACGGTATTGTTCAATTCACGTATGGTGATGATGGTTTAGATCCGTTCGATATGGAAGGTGATGCTAAACCTGTCAATTTTGTTCGTGAGTGGGATCATGCTTTCAACATTACATTCGACAAAAACAAGAAGGGTCTTTTGCCTTACGAAATCATTGACTTGGTCGATTCCATTTTAGTTCCTTCTGAAGAAGCTCTTATTAGATATGACAATGTTGGTAAGATCGTACCGTTAGAAGATTCTGATAAAGTCGAATATATTGACCAGCATGATGCAGAGCGCTCATTTTACAAATCTATTAGAGAATTTACTACTAAGAAGGCCACTCACCTTGCTCAAATTCGTGAACGCAAGTTCTTGAAACCATATTTGACCAAACCATCAGAAGACAATATGATCGTCGAAGATGACGATATTCGTTCCAACGCAGTCGATCAAGTTTTGAAAATTTCATCTAAATCCATAGAAGCATTTTTAAAACAGTGTATGTTGAAGTATTCCAAAGCAAAAGTTGAACCAGGTACTGCTGTAGGTGCCATTGGTGCTCATTCTATTGGTGAACCAGGTACTCAAATGACTTTGAAGACTTTCCATTTTGCTGGTGTTGCATCAATGAATGTTACTTTAGGTGTCCCCCGTATTAAGGAAATTATTAATGCCTCAAAAGTTATTTCAACACCTATTATCAATTCTGTTTTAGTAAATAGTGATGACGAGATTGCTGCTCGTGTTGTGAAGGGAAGAGTAGAAAAGACTACTTTGAAAGATGTGGCATATTTCATAGAAGATGTTTACAAAAACGAGATGGCATATTTGTCTGTAAAGATTGACTTGAAAACGATTGAAAAGTTGCAATTAGAACTCTCCATTGATGGTATTGCCCGTGCTATCGTAGGTGCACCAAAATTGAAAATCTCACAAAGTGATGTATCTATTACAGGTAAAGATAAAATTAATGTTTTAGTCACACTCCGTGAATCTAAGACTGAAAGTTTAGCCAAAACCTTAGCATCTGACTATAAAAGTTCTGATGCTAACAACACATTATTCTTCAGAATGCAACAATTGAAAAGACAATTACCAGATATTGTGATTAAGGGATTTTCGAACATTTCCCGTGCAGTCATTAATATTAAGGATGATAACAAAAGAGAATTGTTGGTTGAAGGTTATGGTTTGAAGGACGTCATGTGCACTGATGGTATCGTTGGAGAACAAACTACAACAAATCATGTTCTCGAAATTTACGAGGTCTTGGGTATTGAAGCTGCTAGGTCATCTATTGTCAGAGAAATTGACAATACAATGAGTGGTCACGGTATGAGCGTCGATCCTCGTCATATTCAATTACTAGGTGATGTTATGACCTATAAGGGTGAGGTTTTGGGTATCACAAGATTTGGTTTGAGTAAAATGAGAGATTCCGTTTTGCAATTAGCATCTTTCGAAAAAACCACCGATCATTTGTTCGATGCTTCTTTCTATATGAAGATGGATCAAATTGAAGGTGTTTCTGAATGTATCATTTTAGGTCAAACAATGAGTATCGGTACTGGTGCATTCAAATTAGTGAAGACTTCCAACTATGATAAAAAACGCTTCAAACCAAGACCAACTTTGTTTGAAGGTTTATGCGAAGTCTCAGCTGCTGCATAATATATATTTTTTGTATAATAATGGTATCATGTTAAGTATAGTAATGGTAAATCACTTGTAGATTTTGCAATCTCTCGAAATTTTGTATTGATTGTGCAAAACCTCAGATCAGGTAAAAAAAAAAAGACAAAAGAGAAAGAAAAAAAATAACAAACACAGTTTGCAGTTTGATTTAATTAAGAATATTCCTTTCAATTAAACTATAGTTCATTACCAACCACCTACATCAAATGTCATACAGAGATTCAGCTTTTACATATGTTCACATGGATGACCTAAATCAGGTTCTATACATGGAGAAGTGGCAGGATGACCCAATTCCATTCGATGATATAGATACTCAAGCTCTACTTGAGGCTACCTCGAGTCTATTTCCTCAATTTTTACTAGAAGATGAAGAGGATGGCGGTATCCCAATCAATTCCTCAACATTCGGAGCAAAGGTTTACAAGAATCGAAGTTTGTTGAAACAAAAAGTTTGGTCAGATTTGGGAATATACGATAAATTCATAAAGGAATCAAGCTCCTTACACAGTCAAACAGATAAGACAATTTTGAAGTCTATTTACACCAAACTGACCAACGAGGATGGTTTATCAGAATCAGACACTTTCGCTTTGAATGATTTTCTCTCTAATGGCTACGCAACTGAAAATGCAATCAATCATATGTTGGCTCCATCAGATTTGACAAGTAATAGTGTAAACGCGGGCGATATTTCTATTACTTCTGCATCAGATTATATGGGCCCAGGAAATAATACATTTATTCTAAAATCTAATTTACCTGGTGGATCAACATCCTCCCACACACACCCCCCACCAGACCATACTCCTCAGCAATCTAACCAACCTGGAATACATCAGCTGCTTCAACAAGGACAGACATTGCACTCAGTCCAGACTCCACGAATAGGGAGAACTAGACAGCCATCAACGGACAAGAACCTACAAACACCAATAACGAGAATTGTGAGGTGATATGTCTTCAGAATATATATTCACTACTTAGCTATAGATACATAATTGAATGAAACGTTAATAAAAAAAAAACTGTCTATTTCAACCAGCCAAAAGGGTGATCTTGTCTTTCTCGATTTCGTTTTTCAACTCACTAAGTTTGAGCTTTCTAAGTTCGGCCTTTTCCCATCTTCTTTTAATCTTCACCATCGCCAACACAAAGTGAGCGATGATTCTGAATGAAACTTTACCTCCGTTCTTCAACCTTTGTAGTTCTATAGAAGAATAATCAGGATAAATTCCACAGTGTGCCAATTTAACTAGTTCATTTTTGATCGATTGATTTGAGTTCTTGATAGACTTTATCATGAAGTCATTCATCAAGCCCAAGTCATTAGACTTAAGATTAATATCATGGAGAACTGCTTTATAAAATTGCAACTGATGCTTTGCCAACTTGAGTTCGTCGTATAGACTAGGTCTAGAGACTGCATTACCTGAAATATGCGAAGAATTCATCTTTTGACTAAGTTGATCTATTTGTTTTTTAAGGTATGCATTATTTCTTTTTGCTCTAAATATATCATCTTTTTCTGCTGCAGATGGTTTATAATTATGAATATCAAGATCATTAAGTTTAGATGCCAATTTGGTACAATGCTTGAAGGATGTATTTAGTTCATTAGCCAAGTTCTTTGATTTTAATTCCAATCTATTGTTTTCGGCCTCTAACACCTGACTATCAGTCTTCATTTCTGAGACTAATTCCTCAAGCTTAGATTTTTCTTTTTGAAGTTGTTCACTTCTTTCAGTGGATTTGTTCAAACTTAAATTCAAGGATTCTATCTGGGCTGAAAAGGTTTCTTCCCGAGCCATAGCTTCGGTCAACTTCTTCGACAAATCATTATTCAAGTCTCTTGCTCTTTCCAATTGCTGCTCTAGTAAAGTAGTTAGCGGAGAAATGGAAGGAATCTCCATGCTTCTTTTGTTGTAATCCCCTTCGAGCTGGTTATCGATCATCGAGTTCAACTTGTCCTTGTAATACGCAAGTTGATCTCTGTAGTCATTTTCAAATCTCTCAAATTCAGATTCTAACTCTTTGGTTTTTGATTCATAGTAGTTTTTCAATTTGAGAACTTCATCTTTATTATTAGTACCATCGAGTGTAGATAGCTTGATCTGTTTGTTGAGCTCCCTTACTCTTCCTTCTAGAGATTCAATGAGAGATTCTTTATCTTCAATAGTAGCCAGTAATTTGTTACATTTTGACTTAAATTCTTGTATTTCGATTTCATGTTCGTCATTTGACAATCTCAATTGATTCTTTTCCCTAGAAAGTTTTTGATATTCCAGTTCCAAATATGAAACATTAGGGTTAGGGATATCCTTGTTGTTCTTTTCAAAGTCCAATTCCTTTTGCAACCTCTTAACTTGAAACCTTAAATCGTCGATTTCTTCGATTAGGTGGTGCCTTTCATGATCATCACGTTTCTTAGAATACTCTCTTAAGTCTGGAATGGCCGACTCCACCGAAGGCTTGGTAAAATTTTTCAATCTATTCAATAAATCTTCGTTATCCCTTTCCAAACTAGTAATCCTTGCCTCTAATCTTAGCTTATTACTATTGAAGTTTTCGATATCATGCTCAGCACTCTCTAGGGCTTCTTGTGCCATCCCATACTCCTTTTCATAATAATTTAGCCTGTCATGGAGCTCTTCATTTTCCTTCTGAACCATATGAAGTCTACTTGAATTGACATTAACCTGATATGCTTGATCTTGCAATTCTGCCATTTCATCTCTAATCTGCTTATTTTCTAAAGATAACCTTGCTTCTTTAGACCTCAAAGAATTTATTTGTGATTGGTAAACTTCGATCTCAGCAGTTCTATTTGATGCAGAAGCACCAGAATCCATTAAGCGTTTGAATTCAGCTCGTAAATGTGATTCTTCTTTGATCTTTTCATCCAATTGTTTCTGAATATAATTCATCTCCCTTTTCATTTTTTCAATTTCCGAGTCCTTTTGTTGTCTTAGGTCGTTGAGTTCATGTCTCACTTTAGATAAATTGTCATTTCTAGAAGCCGTAAAACCATCGTATTCCGCAGTGATTGACAGATATTTGTTTTTCCATCTTTTCACATCATCTTCAGCAGAGCTTAATTCCGAAATTTTATCCTGTAATTGAAGACGAAGATTCTTTATAACTCCTTCGAAAGAATCACGTTCGTATTCCAAGTCATGAAATTCTTTATTCAAATTGCTAAATTTCGATTCAAGCTCGCTTATTCTCAGTTTAGCGACTTGCAATTGATTAGATTCCACAGAGTTATTTTCACTATTTCTTTTTAAGTTTTCAATTTGACTTTGCAAAGCTCGATTCTGTTCGTTGACTTCATTGAGCCGTATTATCACGTTATCAGGAATTTTTTCCAGATCTTTACTGATTTCTTCAATTTTTCTACGCAAGCTTTGATTATCGACTTGCAAAAATTCTAATCTTTCGAGAATTTCATCTGGAACTTGATTATCTCGAGATTTTAATTGTAATTTCAAGGCTTCTATTTGATTTTCATATTTATTCAATTGATCATCTTTATCATGAATCATTTCTTTATACTGCAGCTTGATAGACTCAGCAAAATCATGTTGACCACTTTCCGAAACATTTTCTTTATTGGACTGGAATTCATATTCTTTGATGGTAGTCTGTAATTCTTTATTTTGCCTTATCATTTCAAACATCTGCTGCTTTAAATCAATATTTTGAGTTGCCAATTCCCTTTGCTCTTCGGGAGTTTGTTTTAAGAATTTATTTAAAGTCGCTAGTTCAATCTTTAAATTATAGTTCTCAGTATGAAGTCTACTCATTTCATTTTGTTGCTCTTTTATAGAATGGATGCCGTTATCAACAAGATTTGTTTGGCCGAGGCCATTAGAGAACCCAATTGGAAGCTTGGACGAAGTTGGCGCCCTTGTATTTGTTTGAGCTTTCTGGAATGCTAAACCTGTGAGTGTTGTATTATTCAAATTATCAAGAGTATCATCAAACGTTGAATCGATGAGAGATTGGTTATCTACTTTATCTTCTGCCAATGCTTGAGAGAGGTTATGGCGTGAATTACCACGATTAATAGCATTTTCATTATTCTGAAGGTAGTTTGAATTAGTATTACGCGATTTGTTACCAATTGGAGTAAACTCATATCCACTTTTCTTCGTACTGTTGTTGGTCGCTTGTTTTGGAGTTCCTATAAGGTTATGAAGCGAGAACATTTTTCAAGAGAAAGCAAAGACCAGTGCCAGCTAATATTTGTTAAAAATGTATCTGAAGATATGTAGGTTTGAGGTTGTCGAAATGAATAAATAATAAAAATTCAGAAAGCTTGTTGTTGATATTCAGATCTCATCTTTTATCAAAACAACGTTCCTCAAAAGAAAACAAAACAAGACGCGACCACAAAGATTTTAGACCCGGACACCCAAAAATTTGATACAGGAAATTTGATTCAATCAAAAAAAAAAAAAGATGAAAAAGAATTAACGTGGAAATGTTTTGCATTAAGTTATATAAAGATGATATATACTATGTTGAATTCAGAATTGCATTTTTGAAATGTTTCAATTCGGAGATTGCAGCACCGCTTCGTATAGACTCTTTTGCGAGCTCAACTCCCTCGACCCAGGTTTTACAAAGACCGGAAACTACTGCAAGTGCAGCACTGTTTAAGAGAATGTAGTCGACGATAGGATGATTATCAGAAGCTTTAATTTGAAAATCTTCGTGATCTTGACGCAATATGTGAAGTAATATTTGAGCATTTTCTTCTGGGGTTCCAGATTTAACTGATTCAATACTGTGCTCTGGCAAGTTAAAATCTTTTGGTGAAATATTATTTGTAGTTATATCTCCATCGTTACTAACTACCCAGCATTTAGTAAGACCAAGCGGGGCAATCTCATCAAGACCAACCTTTCCATATACAATCATTGTTCTCTCATGATGTTTGCTATTTTTGACCATTTCAGATACTGCTTGAGCATATGACTCACCAATTTCCTCACTATAGACCCCCAATATTCTTGCTCTCAATGGCATGGGATTAATCAAAGGACCTAATATATTAAAAATAGTGGGTATTCCCAATTCTGCCCTAATAGGAGCTACTTTACCCATAACTGGGTGAAACGAAGGTGCAAACAAGAAGCAGAAGTTGGTTTTCTTCACGATTTCTGAAGTTGTCGAAGAATTCACAAGGGAAAGATCAACACCCAAACTCTTCAAAAGATCTCCAGAACCAGATGTAGATGTCGAAGCCTTACCACCATGTTTACAAACTTTCAATCCCATACCAGATGCGACAATTGCAGATGAAGTTGAAACGTTAAAAGTGTTTTGCCCATCACCCCCAGTTCCCACGATATCAATATAACCTTCTGAATGAAGTGATTCAGGGTCAACCTTAGATGCAAATTCAATCAAAATTTGAGCAGCAGCAGCTAGATATTTGGGATTATGATCCAAACCCCTCATCCTTAAAGCAGTCAAAAATGAAGCTATTTGAACTGTAGATGGAATACCTTTAAAAATGTATCTCAATACTGTCTCTAAGTCACCAGGTGTGAGATTTGGAGGATCCAAAAGAAGTGACTTTATATATGGAGTCAATACATTTTTACTAGTAGTCGACATCTTATACTCGATATTTGCATAGACCTATATAGTTGTAGTTTATATTCGTCGAGAGTTGAAATGAACGCATTAGAGGTATGCAAAATTTCAATGAAAAAAAAAAAAAAAAATAAGAGAAAAAATAAAACAAAAAGATAGTACATCTACTACAAGCATCTCAAATGTCTAAAAAATTACAGATACTGATCGTTATATTATACACATTAATTATATAAGAAGTTTGGTTTCTAATCGGTATTACTTGCCTTCACATCTATTTCGAATTCTATTTCTTTATCAGCGTCAACATACGAATCACACATACACCAAATAGATAATTTGTGAACTCCGGAGTTGGGAATGGTAAACTCCATGGTCAATTTCTGAGACTCTTTACTGATTTGGGTCTTTTTGATAGCGTAAAGTTGTCTTGATGCGCTGTCACCAACAACAATCCACCATCCTTCCGTTTTGGGGAATGGATAATAGGATGATTCCACTTCTAAATCATCCATATCTTCATCTCTTTCCAAATTGATAGTAATTTGTTTAGGCTCACTTGCTTTTACGGGCTCAGAAAGATCAAGCTCGTAACTCAAATCAATATTTGGGTATTTGTTGACGAATTCAGCAACTTTATTGAGTTTCTCTCCTTCCAATTGTAAGAGGTCGTCTCTCTCTTCATCTTCTAATGACATGACATCGTAGATATTTTCTACTTTATACTTTTTAGCTCTTGCTAACATCTCTTCTGAAACAAAAGGAAGTTGTTTCAACGGACTGTCTCTGGGCCAAACTCCTTGCACAATCATTTGCGACAAGTCCATGGCATTCATGGCATTTAAGTATCCTTCATTTGACAATGTATCAATACATGCCCCTAATAAGTTCAAAATATTGCTGAGCATCAATTTCTGGTCATTGGCTAAATCTTGGGGTAAAGGAATACGAGAAAAGTGTGCTTGTAATAAAACAAAAGCCTTGAAGTATGGAGAGTAGTAGTCAATTTTTGTAGCTTTTATTGGAACTTTGCTGTAGACTCTGCTCAACAGTATTTCCTCATTGGCCCTTACTGGTAAAACATCTAATTCTGATGCAGACGTTAGGATTTCGATTATTCCTCTTAATTTCGTCTTATTCTCCAACTTAGTGAATTCTTTCATTGTACTAAAGGACACATTGTAATATGAAGCAATTATACAAGGATTTAGAGGAGATATTTCTTCATTATCTTCCTCGCCGTCATGCTCATCATCATCTTCATCGTCAACATCAAGCTCTATTAACTTAGCGGCTCCTAACTGTTTCAAAGTTTCCTCAACTAATTCTGATAAATACTCAGACAATCCCAAATGAGAAGTATCTTTTACATCATAATAACTTGGATTTTGTTGTAACCTTCTGTAAAAGTATGTAAAGGTTATCCAGTCAACACAATCCTGCCTGGATCTGAACGTACCGCTGGCAATTTCATTGATGAATGGCTCGTGAATTAAAGTGTTCAAGGCACTTTCTATAGGCAAAGCGTCATGCAAAAACTTACTGTAATGAGCCAATTTAGGCGTGTGAGTAAAAACTAAAGCCTTGCCTAGACCCTTTTCATCCTGACTAGTCCCCACCATTTCAAGAACCTCATTTATTGAATAGTCAATGAAGCGAGCTTCCTTCCCTTCGTAGAATTGTGTTCCCAATATAGCTACGTTAGTACAAGAAGGCAGATAGAAAGCAGTCTCTCTCGATGCTACCATTATCAGTAGCACATTGTTATTAAAAAGTTTTTCCATTATCAACCTGTCAATATCGTCCATACTTTCATAATAAACACCGATACCAACTGAGATTAATTCTTTCAATTTTGGGTCCAGCAACTTCTTCAAATAGGCATTTATATCTTGAAGATCTACCGCAAGGAGATTCCACTCTTCGTTTGAGCTCTTCATCAACACTCGCCATGCAATATCAAAACATTCTTTTCTGGAAGAAACGAAAACGATTGAGCTACCGTTGGATGAATTATCTTTCAAAAATCCATAACATGAAGATAATGCCTGTAATGCAATTGTGCCTGTATTTGAAGGTTTGAGTGATTGTAATCTAATCTCATCCATAGGGAACGCCCTATATGAAGGATTGAAGTTGAACACATTCAGCTTCTGGCATCCTGTCCACTCACCAAAATCTCTCCCATTTGCTAAAGGTGATGATAAGGAAACAATTCTGAGTTCTGTTTGTGCCTGGCTAGATACAAAACGCATTCTTGCTAGCAAGCATTCGTATGCTGCACCCTGGAAACCTATTCCAACCGTATGAGAATCATCGGCAATTATTAGCTCAACCGATCTGATTGCTTTCCTTTGCCTCCACCTTCTAGAAATTGCCTCAAACTGTTCAGGTGTAGACAATACTAAATGACTAGTCGAAATAAATGAAAGATCTTTTGTTCGGTCTCCTGTCAACTTGCTAATAACTTTATCTGAAGAAACAAATGCAAACTTTTTATTCCAAATTTTATAGAGTTTATCAATCGCACGTTGACTTGGTTGTATGTAGACTATCCTTCCTTTATTCTGTCTCCAATGATTAAGAATAGCTAGTTCGGAGCAAACTGTTTTTCCACCTCCTTTAGATAATCCCAAAAATATGTTTTCATTTGACTTGTATAAAGATTGAAACACCTGTGTTTGGGCTTTGTTGAAATAATCAAAGTCAAAAAATTCAACGAACTCCTGAATTTCAAGAGCTGAAGTGGGGACCCTTTGTATATCCAACAACTCAGTAAATGCAGGAAACTTCTTTGGAAACTTAGTGTCGTAAAGTATCAATGGTATTCTTGTTTCAGAATGCAACCACCTCTCACTAATCAAAGTTATATGGTAATTGGGTTGGACCGGATCTGACACCGGCACTGTGAATTCTACCAACAAGTCTCGATCCAAATGTATTTTAGATATGCGTATTGATTCAGAGTATAATATTTTATCTCCGTCACAATCTTCCACTAAAAGTAAAAACAGCTCTTGGCTTCTATGATAATTAGAATTCCAAACCCAATTTGGAATCACCGCAAGTTGTACACGAATTACAGTCGCAGTTATGGGTTGAGCATAATAGCTTAAAGAAACTGTAGGAAACTGCTGTAAAAGATTATAAGCCATTTGACTATGCCCTTTGAAATTGATGGCTTCAGCTAATTCTTCAGCATTGAGGTTAAAGTAACTAACCCAAGGCAAGTGTGAACTTTCAGTAGCCCTTATTATCTCCTTGGGGGTGGATGAGTCAAATTGTCTAAATGGGGAATTAGTCAACCACAAACGTCTTTCGGCCATGATACAAAGATTTAGGGTTGTCTTCGCCAACGCCGACCAGCCCCTACGGAGCACAATTTCATAAATAGCTCTGAGAAGCCTTCCAGCCGATTGTGTAATATATATCATGTCAGCCATCAAAGCGAAACCATCCAAAGATAACCTCGAAATGTACGCTTGTAATAACAAATTGACTTTTGCAAGTGGTTCACTAGGGCTTTCTTTGACCGGAAAGGGACATTTGTCAAGCAATTTCGAAATCTCCAATTTTTCTTCTTGTCTTACAGGAATGAACTTGAACTCTCCAGAAGACGAAAAAACTCTCAAAATATCAATTTCTGACATCCAAGGCTTGAGTTGAGTGTTATACATATTGATGGTGGGAAAATTAATGTAATAATAAGAGGCAATTCTTCCCAACTCTGTAGATTTTAGATCACCATTAGCAGGATCATAAGTGACTAATTTGTTGCTGTTTAAAATAGTCAAAGCGGTGTGAATCAAGTCCATTCTTTTCCAATACAATGTGTCGTCGTCTTCATATTCCGCACCAACATGGTATAAGGCTGGTGATTTTAACATTCTGATATATAAGTACGAGTACCCCAACCATTGAATAGCATCCTCTCTTGACTTAACAGATCCAAGAACAATTTCAGCATTCAAGTTGTCCACTAATTTACTCATCATTTGAGATTCGATTGGAAGTTGTTGATTTAGGACCGCCAAATAATACTGGATCTCGTCTTGAGAAGTAATAATTACCCCCTCACCACTCTTATCATACCTTGGTCTCCCAGCTCTACCTAACATTTGTAAAATATCCTGGGGAGAGAGTTGGACCCAAGCGCCTCGCTCTGGAGAATAAGTTTCTGTACCCTTAATTATAACAGTATGGGCTGGTAGATTGACACCCCAGGCTAATGTTGCTGTGGATATCAAAACCTGGACATGGCCCTGAGCAAACAAATCTTCGACAACGCTTCTTTCCTTCTTATTCAAACCAGCATGATGGATACCAAAGCCTTCTGGAACAATCTCTTTTAAGCCTTTATTTTCCATTTCCTGAGCTTCCTGTCTTAAAATCTCAGATGATCCAGCATCTGACTTGAGAATAAGTTGATGTTTCCCATCTTCAGTAAGTTTATCTTTCAACCATTTTGCAGTTTTAAAAGTGTCCTTTCTTGAATGAACGAATATGATTAGTTGGTGTTGATTCTGCACACATTCAAGTAGTTTATCATAACATGCTTCATTCATTGCATTGATTTTCTTGATAGCCTTCTTTTCCTTTATACCTATGAATTGCTGTTGTAAAGGACAAGGTCTATATGAGGAGTCAAAATAGAACAATCCACTTTTGAAATTTACCCTAAGAAAACTTGCAACATCTTCATAGTTTGGTAAGGTGGCTGAGAGTCCAACTTGTCTAACGGCTTGACCAGAGCTCTCTGCCTGTCTTATTGTCCTACTAACGATACTTTCCAAGACTGGACCCCTTTCATCATGTAACAAATGGATCTCATCTATGATTATCAATCGCACGAAATTTGTGAAGGATGTTTCATCTATTTTCCTAGTTATGACGTCCCATTTTTCGGGCGTTGTAATCAACATTTGAGTTTCTGCAATTTCCGACTTATTTAAGCTCGAATCCCCTGTTAATTCATTCACCACTATCCCATAGGTTGCTGTCAATCTTCTTTGGAATTCTCTCATTTGTTCCTGGACTAACGCCTTTAAGGGAGCTATATAAACAATCTTAAAATTCTTGAGGTCAATGTGGCCCGTTTCCGGATTTCTATGGTTGTTAATTGTTCTCAAAACACTAAGCATAGCAACATTGGTTTTACCAGCACCAGTTGGAGCACATAAAAGGAGGTTTTCATCTGAATTGAAAGCTCTGGGGAAAATTTTAGATTGAATTCTATTCAACGAAGCCGTTTCTGAAAAGGGAAAGGCGGCCCTAGCCCATTCTGGCAATTCCAGAATAGACACAAGCTTTTCGTCGGTTTCTTCCAAAGACGGTGGCGGTGAAGGAGGAGGAATGCTTATAATATCGTATAGTTTTTTGTTTTGTTGATACGATCCTTGAGGTAATTTGACTTTCGTATTTGACATGAGATGAGATCCTTGATCAAATACGAGACTTTCTAGATCAACGATTTTGGGTAATCTCTCAGCTTTGGATTTGAGCTTTTTGGTAGGTTCTGATTCATCTTTGTCCAACGATGGTCTTCTCTTCTTATCATTTGGGGGATATGACGAGCTCAACTCGGCTAGAATATCGTCAAGACCTCGTTCTTTTATTTCTGCAAAAATATTGTTTCTGCTTTCGTCACTATTTACTTGAGAGAGTCTTATTTTGAAAACAATTCTCCAGCGGTTCTCCACGCTTAGTTTAACGAATTCAAAATGGTCATATTCCATTAATTCCATTAATTCGTTTTCCAAATCTCTCGTTGATAGCTTTATGTCCAGTAGGTAACTAAAGAATTTTAATGATTTTTCACTAATAGCAGACAGTTCTTCATCTGGAAAAACAGTAGAAAGCTTCCTCTGTAGATAGAGCGGATCTATTTCATTGAGGGCAAGCGAGCTTGATTTAGCTGTTTGCTGCTTCCCAGAATCAATTACTGTTTCGTTATTTACAAAGGAGTCTTCCTCCACAGGTTGGTCATCGAGAGAATTTTCAGCTTCAGGCTCATTTTCATCTTCCGGGTCGACAATTCCTTGGCCTAGGTTATCTTCATCATCTGTTTCATCAAAGATGACGGCCACCCCATCTGCGTTTTCATCATCATCCTGCTCTATATCTTCTTTAATGTTGTAATCTGTAATACGTTTAGACAAATTCACCAATTCGTTAAAGTGTAAATCGTCTAGACTTACACCCAATAATTCATCAATTTCTTTACGTTTGGAAGTTATTGATTTTTCTTGCAGCTTCAAAGTTTCTAAAAGTAAATCAGCAGCTGATAGTATAACACTATTGCTTACATCAGGAAGGAAATGATAAATTTCGGACATGATCAATTCAAAAACATGTGAAGTCTGAGGATTGGTGGGTTGATATGATATATCTTCAAATGTTCCATTATATGTATAATTATAGGATGAAGTGTTGTTGGGTTGAGAATTGGAACTTAATGAAGTCTTAGGCTCCGATACAGTTGGTTTTTCTTTCGTTACCCTCGATCCCATATCTCTTACTGAGATTTGTCCTACTAACGATGATGGATTGGAGTTGTCTGCATCGGTGTTTTTTGTTCTTCTATCTGGCTGTAATACTTTATTTTGAGTTGGCTCCTGCTTTGACAGCCTGCTCAAAGTACTTTCCCGCCCCGACATTATTGAAGGGTCGCTATGGATCAAGAATCAATGGATAACACCCTTATGCTGGAATTTGAGATGTGATAGAAATATAAAGAGATGTTGGTTTGTATTAGTTAACTCATCCCAGCGCGGAAGTCTGTTTTTTTTTTTCTTACTTTCTTTCTTTTTTTTTTTTTTCAGTTTTGCTTTATAGTGAGTACCTCTTTTGTACAATAAGAAGAAATTAAAGATGGTTTGAATCTACATATATTAATTGGTATCGTATGAAAGAAAGAATATATTAAATTAGGGGTTAGATATGTATACAAATACGTTTTTTTACTATTTTTTTTTCTCTTTTGATATTTTTAAATAAGGGAAAAGAAAACCTTATATAATATTTTCTTTTAAATGAATGTACTGAGACAAAAAATAACATATTATCGTAACTTGAAATTGAAGGGCTTAGTAAACTTTGTTGGTGAAAGTACCAGTTTCAAAATTCCAAGAATCATCAGAAATTCTACCTCTTAATTCTCTAACTTCAGAACCTGGAACGTAAACATCTTCGAATAAAATATCCATTTTAGCTTCAGGTGGAGCATCAGCTTCAGCTTCAGCAACTTGTTCATCAACGTATTTTCTAGCAGCTTTATCGTAAGATTTGATTTCTTCTTCAGAAGCAATATCCAAATCAATCAAGACTGCTTTCAAACCAGCAATTGGATCATTTCTAGATCTCATATGTTGAACTTCTTCTCTAGTTCTGTAAGTGGTACCTGGATCAGACATAGAGTGACCACCATATCTATAAGTTTCGTATTCTAAGACTAATGGACCATTACCATTAGCACACCAGTCTTTGGCGAATTTAGAGGCTTGGTAACAAGCTAAGATATCCATACCATTAACCTTTAAACCTGGAATGTATTGACCTCTCTTGTGGTATTCAACCATAGCAGAAGATCTAGCAGCGGCAGTACCCATACCATATTTATTGTTTTCACAAGCAAAGATACATGGTAAATCCCATAATTTAGCCATGTTATAAGATTCAAAAACTTGACCTTGATTAGAGGCACCATCACCATATAAGGTGAAACAAGCATTCTTTTCACCTCTATATTTATGAGCAAAGGCTAAACCAGCACCCAAAGGAACTTGAGCACCAACAATACCATTACCACCATAGAAACCTGGAGCGAAAATATGCATAGAACCACCTTTACCATAAGAGGCACCATTTCTCTTACCCATTAATTCACCCAAAACTTCTTTAACGGAACAACCTCTCATATAAGCAAAACCGTGACATCTATAAGAAGTAATGACGGTATCTTTATTATTAATGGCAGCTTCAATACCAACAGAGACAGCTTCTTGACCAATTGATAAATGACAGAAACCTCTAATTTTTTTGGCTTTATATAAGGCATCAGCAGCCATTTCCATTCTTCTAACAATAATCATATCTTTGTACATTTGTAAAAGAGAAGATTTTTCAGTTTCAAAAGTCAATTCAGGAACATCAATGTTATAACCTTCAAAAGAAGAAGCTGGTAATTCAATAGTAACCAAATCACTAGAAGAACTGGCCATGGTTCTTCTAGCCATGGCAGTTGGGAAAGCCCTAGTCAATGGGCGAGCAACAGAGGCACGAAGCATGATTGATGATACTAGTATATTTAAAGGAATTGAATTTAAGAAATAAAAACCTTTAAAGTTGTATTAGATGAAAAGTTGAAAAGAAGGAAAAAGTGCTATTGATAAATTAAAAAAAAAAAATGAAGCTCCAGTGAGAAGAACAAGAAGAACTCGCACTAACAAAAGTACCTAAAAAAAAAAAAAAAACCCAACTTCTCAATGTTTTTTTTTTTTTTTTTTTCAATAGCGATACATACGATAATCCCGGACTGCTCTAGTACGAACCCCACCACAACAATTAAAAATACATTGAAGTTATCGACTAGCACAATCTACAAAGGTATCTTGCCATACTTTTCACCAACGAGTGTTGATTAAGAGATCTATACTTGTAATGATCCAATATCTTGGACAGTGTAACATTAAGTGTACTCCCATACTTTAGTAGATAAAGTAACGGGACAAAGAAATCCGCTCAGATAGCGCGATCCGGGAATATACCACCGATGGAAAAACTCGGACAGTTTTGCTCCTAAGAACAGAACGCTCCAAAAAAAAAATAAGAAAGAAAGAGTAAGGATGAGAATAGGAATATTTGAACAGAGTATCACGTGAGTAATGATCCGTACATCTCATGGTGTGTGACACCCGTAAACCATTACACACGGACCATTTGTTCACTTTTCGCAGTTTTTCCAGATTTGGCATTTGCTTAACGGTTGGCACAAATGCAAAAGGCAATAGAGAATTTAGAGCTACTGTACTACAATTACAACTCTAGCTTGAGATTTTAAAAATGTTTTGAGAATTTACTGAGAATATACTGAGTGCTAGGATTCAGCTGGAATATATATAAAGGTTATTTCTCTAATCTCACAAGTGGAAGTTTAAGAAAAAATAGAGGCAAATGACATTTTGCATCCAGTGGGATAAGAACTGCCTCACTTTTGATGTAACCTCTTTACTGCTCTACTACTCCTCCTTAAGTATTTGAAAGAGAACTTGTAGCTTTCCACTTGGGGACTTAACAATTATAACCTAACAATAAGTTCTACATTTTTATTTTATTTTCTTTTTCTTTTTTTTTTTGTTAAGAAACAAGACAAAAGGAAGAAACGCATTATGAAAAAGAAATAACTTGCAGCATTTATTCACTCAATTGAGTAATCAGCCTATGCATTTTCATTCACCCAATCCTTGAACTCAAAAGCTTATTATTGTGAAAGTATGCAATCATGAAAAGTACACTTTTCCAAGTTGCATTTAGGGAATGTGGCTTTTTTCCCAACCTTTCCGAGGATCTTATCGGCAATTGATTAAAGTGATATCTCGTAATAAAGAGCCCTCTTTTTTTTTTGCAAATGCGGAAATTCATTCGCCTATATTGTCAACTATTTATTATATATATTGTAAAATGAAAAATATTTATGTTTCAGATATGTACTCATAATGTAACCTTTTGTGGTATCAATTACTATATCGTTAGATTTGGACGCAGGTTTTCATTATTATATCTTCAATTTTACCCTTTTCGCATCCCCCACTTAAATAACGATCCCAATTAAAACTCTTGTCCGCTTCCATTTAGAAACTCAAATTGGGTTTGAAACTTATATATAACTAGTTTCAAATCGTCGTACTTGTAATCTTTTATATGTATGATTAATTTTTGAAAGTAACTCTGCCTTTACTTACCTTTGTTTTAAAATTTTTGACCCAACTTTAATAAATTCTTGAGTTCCATTAGTTCTTGTGATAATGTTGCAAACATCTTCAATACATTCTGAAAAGAGAAAGGATTGGAAGAATAAATTATTAAAATCCTCATCTTATAATTCATCTGCAAATGGTTTTCCCAATTCAAATTTCCCTCCCTACTCTTTCCTGAATTATCCTTCTAATCCTCTTTCACAAAATTTGTTTGACCCACAGTCTACTTCTTCTTCTTCTTCTTCTTCTTCTTCTTCTTCTTCCAACAATTTCGGCTTAATGACTCCTTCAACCCCTTCATCTCAATATGTTTCTACTTTTACTTCACCAACCAGTTATTACAATAAAAGGAAACATTCAACTTCTTCTTCTGCTAACAATTCTAGATATTCTTCCATTTCATCGAAACCTTTGCTTAATACTCCTTCTTCCTCTTCTAATCCATTTAGTTTAAATACTCCCCCTTCTTCAAATAGAAAATCTTTTTCCAATAGTCCCAGAAAAAGTTTCCCATTTCGTGGTAAGAAAGTTTATTCATTTTCAAGTACAAATGCAAATGATTCAACATCTGATCTCCTCACTCCTTTAGATCCTTGTGATGAACCTTACTTTAAACCTTTAGTTAATGATTTAGATAGTCCGAGTCCATTACCAAAATCAGTTTCATTAAAAGGTTTACAAATTTTTAATAATTTAACTGAAAACTCTTTGTCATTGACCCCATTACCAGCTAGAGGTCCTAAAGTTCAACCTTTCATATTTACTCATAGTAATCAACCAAAACGTAATAAAAATTTATCTTTGGGACTGCGAAAATGTTTCATTTGTGAAGAACCACTTCAAACAAAATTGGGGTTAGAAAAAGTTATTGAACTTACTTGTGGAGATTATATTCATGGTGATTGTTTATCAATAATTGTTACTAGCGTCATTGAAACTTTTTTGCAACTGGCCCAAAATTCAATAGAGGTCCATTCATTCATTGAAAACAACTTGCAAACTTGTAAAGGTCCAGTCTGTACCTCAAAGTCAAACTGTTGTAAAATAAGAACAACAGACAACACAATAATTGGAAAAATCATAACTGATACTTTATTAAATCGTGATAATTTGGATGCTGAGCATTTGTTTAGCAAATCCCTTGTTGAGTCAAACCTGAAATCCTCTCTTGAAATAAATCAGCCTAAGCCTATAAAAGAAGAGATCGAAGATTGGAAACATGGACCTCTAATCACCCCAACTTCAACTACATTCACTGATAGTAGCTCTAACTTTGATAGAGTCCGCTCGGTTAATGGATTTACTCCTTTGAATTCAATAAGTACCAATTCGAACATTCTTTCATTAAGAAGTGATTGTCTGTCACCATGTCAAAGCATTTCAACCATGAACACGGTGAGTGTCCGCATAAACGACTATAAGGGTATTCCAATTGATACTCTTAAAGATCACTTCATCAAAAACTTGATTGATAATTGTCCAAAAATAACCTTAACAACACTTTTGAATCTTGGTCCTTTAAGATTGGTCGATAAATTAATGGTTAGTATCAATGGACCAGATTCACTTCAATCCAGAACTTGTTATCTTTTTACAAACTATTTAGTTGTTTGGTCCGACAATAAGCAAAGTCCACTTTTCTTCCCACTAGATTTAACAAAGTCAAATGTTGATACTCCAAAGTCATCGGTCCTCAAAATAACTGCCAGTAAGGACTTAAGCATTTGGCTCAACTCGGATATTGGGTCAATTATTGAAAAGTGGGTAGCAGCAATCAGTGACATACTGTTCATCTTTCCACCTGAGCTTCTCACATCTACCATTATTTTACCTGGTTTTTCTACTTCATCATCTAGTGTAAACGATCTGCTGGAGTATCCAGCTCCAACTATAGCTACTGATGAATCCTATTATTATGAAACCCTCCTTAATAATTCTCTGAAGGACACAATTAAATCTCAGCTGGTCGATATCGCTACAATCTCAAGTGAAAATGATAACAACGCAAACTCTCATCCAGAACTTGATGAAAGCATTGGAAATCACCGCTTTGTTGTTAATAGTAAAAAACAAGCTAGACTTAAAACTTCTGAGGTGATTCAAAGTGAAGATACGTCAATTGAATCCTTAGTATATCAACAGAATGCTACAGTTCCGGAAGATGAAACCAGTGACTGTGACGTGGATAATGAAGAGAGTGATATAGACCTGGATAAAGAAGCTATTGATGGAATTATGGAAAAATTTGAAATAAAGCTGTCAATCAAAAAATCGACAATTGATCGATTGTTTATCGAAAGAACGGATCCAATAGTCTCTGCTTTTGCTGCTCAAAAAGTCAGATTTTCAACGCTTCGAATTGATGAGTACCAGTCAAAGGGTGAAGATAGTGATAGCGATGTTGACTCAGATGCTGAGTTAATCGACGAAGCCTTAAATAAACTCAATGGTCCAAAACATGAAGATGGCTGGACCAATCTTCAATTTTACGTTGACGCGGCCCTAAAGAGTAATATAAATTATTAAATATCAATCTTAATTAATAGTAATATATAATGTTTTATTATGCTAGGGTTTGTCGGTTCGTAATGTAAGTTACATACTAATTAAATACTGTCCGATGACAAATTTGTGAATGCCAATTGCAGTTAATTTTTGGAGAATCGATCGATTTCATTTTGAATTCGAGAAACCCACGCTTCTCTATCCTGTCTTGATTTAGCCCGAAACACAAGACTTTTTCCAGTGAATCCCAGCTTTCGAATCATTTGTATTATTCCGGGATTCTTTGGTCTGCTATTACTTTTCTCGTTTTCATTTGTGGTATCTGATATATCTTGCTTGTGAACTGGCTTCTCGCGACCGGCTATCTGTCTCTTCTTACCGAACCATAAAGTAAAGCAACAAATCGGCTCTTCTTCAGCTGACTTCCAACCATCTGCGTAAAGTCTTGGTAAGGAGTGTTGGCTCGGATCGCTGATGCTTCCTTCTGTATTTGTAGCTAGCAAGTCATTTGCTGTAAGATTTCCTGAGTATACATATGATTCAGCAATGGGAATAGTCAAGTAGTGTTCAAAAAAAGAAGACTTTTTCCAAGCACCAGTTACTTTTGACCTTCTGTATAAAGTAAATAAGAGAAGAAACCCCGGACAAAGCACAACATAGAACTGGTTGAAGTTAGAATGCTTCTTCAGTTTTTGATAAAGTATACCATTCATCAATACGCACTTGGACATTGCCAAACTTCCAATATTATGTAGCATACAATTAGCATATGAATGCTGGAACTCTAAACAATCGGACTCTTGTACAATATTGGAGTCGACATATTCGCTAATTCGCAACAGATTTTGATTCTCTTTACGGACTTCATTAACTTTTCTTAATTGAAAATCAGTCCTTGCCTTCCAGTATGATGTCAAAGAACTTAACTGGGCTACCCATTCATTTCTGATCAATCTATTTGGGGCCTGCAACTTGATCAAACTGCCGTTAAACAACTCAATTTGAAATGCTGAGTCAACTATATCTTCATTTTCCAAAATGCTGGCATTATTTGCCGAATACCATAAGATACATTGTAGCAATTTATGAGTCTTCTGAATTTCACTTGATGGGATGACAGTTATATTTTTCACTGCGGTTAGATCTATCAAGCCTTCCGACTTGGCAACTTGTTGAGTTCTTCTCTCGAAATCCAATAATGCTATCTCATCATATTTTTCAAATTCGGGGGAATCGAGCCATCTTATATGATTATTTTCATCTAATTCAAAAGGGGATTTGATGAAAACCTCGGGTACTGCATCGTTGAGAGCATTGAAATTGTCGTCTTTCAAAGTCTCACCATTAGGTGAAGGAGGCGTACCTCTGTAATATTTCGTAAAAAATAGTATATTGTTACTGGTATAGAAGTACGATATTTTATGGAACGTTCTAAGAAGAGATGCTTCTTTACCCAAAGTATTTGTTAATCTCGCAAGAAATCCTTCAACTGGATAAGGCTCAACCAAAGTTCGATCTTTTATCTTGATTTCTCTAGGATCCTGAATGAGTTGACGGAGCTCTAAATGAAATATTTGAGATAATTGCTGGTTTTGAAGGTAGAATATTTCTGTGTTTTTTTGAATCCATTCTAATCTATCATAAAATTTGTAACATAACCATGGATCGGTAGTCTTTTCTAGAAAATTTTTTATACTTTCTCTGCAACTACTCAATGCATGTAATTCTTCAATGACTGATCCTATGATGTATTCAAATAAGCGACCCTGCTTAACCCGATAACCATTAGATAATTGACAAATAGTTACAAAATTTTCTTCCTCCATGCATTGATCTAACACTTGAGAAATGTCAAGCTTTATCGCAAGATCAAGCTCAGGAATATGGACATCAAAGGGCTGCACGACTGTATGCGAAACCACTTGCTTGATTAACGATAACCACCTCATTGAGTTATCTTGGTAATGGCTCTTAAATATATATATCATCAAGCCTTCGTCATGAGAAGCAGTTAAGCATACTGACTTGTCTAGATAACTGTAGAATTGGATTTTATTGGATGAATTAAGAAAAATTTGAAAATTGGGCTTTTTAGCATCTTCCAAGCTACGTGAGTCGTAAAATTGAACCACAAAAGGTTTATGGATGTCTCTGGATTTCCTGAATACCATCACTGACTCATGCCATCGTTCATAAACTCTTGTGTCAAAAGGTTCTGTTTCATTGAATTTTTCTGCATGCAGCACTTGAAAAGATTCTTTTACCAATAGTAAAACTTTCTCGGACCTAATAATTTCTCCAGCCTGATAGTTTTTCAATAAAGAATTAAGCAATTTATTTCTGAAATCATTATTTTTAACGATTGCTTTTCCTTTCGACGCCTTAGCTAACATTTTAATTTTTTTACGAAACTTCTCGTGATCTTTAGCTGCCTTTACAAAATTATCTTCAGATAAATCTGATGGTTGGGGTAGTGCAATGCTTATCTTGGATCCCCTTCCCTTCTTCGGGACATTATCATCAAACTTGACTTTGGGTTTAGGGGAAGTTGATGGAGCGTTTTCAACAACACTCTCAGGTAAAGTGTTAGTAACTGCAAGGTTTTCTCTACTCGAGTTGACGGTATTTGATTCACTTTGGATATCATACTCACTTTCATGAGCCTCTTCAATTTCCTCTGGACCAACAATTATCGGCATTGAATAATCATTTTGTGGAGAAAAGAATTGCTTCACGGGCGATTGTACTTCACTCTTGGGATCGTAGTTTTCGAACGAGTAAATCGACGCCTCCGTTGATCCCTGTTCACGAGTGTCGTTAAACAGTAGAAAAGAGTTAAAGTCAGAGTCATTATTTTGCTCGCTGTCTATAATTGTCTTGTCGTTCAGTTCAGATGACAGTCTATAATTACCAGTTGAATGTGGAGATGCGGGTTTAATTTTCTCTTTTCTAAAAGCTTTTAACTCAGCACGAAACATATTTCTTAATTTTCGATTGGCAATTTCACTATTATTAAAGTCTTCATTTTCTTTGATAATGTCATTAGGAAGTGATGCACTTCGGACTGAGCTATG
The DNA here is from genome assembly GCA_030569195.1 of Hyphopichia khmerensis. Classification (NCBI taxonomy): domain Eukaryota; kingdom Fungi; phylum Ascomycota; class Pichiomycetes; order Serinales; family Debaryomycetaceae; genus Hyphopichia; species Hyphopichia khmerensis. The sequence continues at coordinate 25,712 of JAJMKE010000004.1, read as the reverse complement.
AATTGTATTGACAGTTGTCTTGAATTTTTTTTGAACTTTGGCTCTAGCTTTATGAGCAGATTTCGAAAGAAAGCTGTGGCTATTGGCATCCAGCAAAAAGGCAGGAATCTTCCCCAAGAAAATTGTTTTGCCATTTTCAGATATAGTTTTTGGATCGGAATAACTTAATCTAAAAGAAACGAAACTTGACTTCGGAAGCCGTATTTCTGGAGCATCTAGAGGCTCTGCTAGAGATGACTGTGACATGGGAAATTCCTCGAGACTGAACAATTGAGCATTGCTTTCAGCTGCAAAAGTTAAAGAGGTTAAGTTCAATATATTTGGAAGGATATATGATTTTCTAGATAATTTTAAGAGAATTCGAATTCACAATTTCAGTCGTTTTACAAAAGCAACAGCAAAAAAAAAAAAAAATAAAAAAATAAATTTGACAGATAGCGCTAAATAAAGAAATTACCTGTTCTAATTAAAGCCCTACATCAATTTTGGGTGCAACTTCTTTAATACTAACAAAGAAATTCATTTATGAATTAAATCAAATTTTATATTTAAAGTTATATAGTCTGAGTGTAAGTTACCGTGTCGAGCTAGTGAATCAGCCATCTAATGAAAAGGTATTTCAAATAATATCCTCATCGTTAATAGCAATTCCTTCAGCATTCATGTTTTGTGGAGGTGAAATACTTGGAACTGCCTCAAGGCCAATATAGACACAACCTACAATAAATATCAAAAGGGCTGCCAAGATTCTAAAGATACTAGACAGATTAATACTGATTCCAAGAAAAGTATAAACTATGGTTAACGTTAGTAAATTGATTTAGAAATTTCTTTTAAAATTTTAAAGGTATTATTTCGATAACTCATATCAACATACATATACCACGTCCAATAAAGGAGAACAAAAAGGAAGCATATGTATACGCTTCTGATGGAACTCTAAATTCTAATTAATTAAAACAGTTAGTACTATTAAATGGAAATTTCTTTACAATTTATAACACATACCGAGAAATCCAATCCCTAAACCAAATGCTATGATGTATATACCAGTAAGAAACTATATTGTTAGTAATTATCGCATTGAAATAAAAAGTGCTGTAAAGTGATACTTACAGAGTGACTGAAAAGTGTTAGTAAATAATCATTAGATTAATTCAAGATATAGTACGTACAATCCACTAAACAATTGTGAAGTACCAGAGATTGTCTATATTTAGGTTAGTATTCCAATTTCCTTAGAAGTGTGAAGTAGCGAAAAAAGTACGATCAGCACATACCGCCAAGCCGGCAACAGCGAAATTGGCAATCTTGAAAGCCCCATTCAAATCCAGGCCGCTTAAAGAGTCAAAACTCATTGGATTATGTTATTAGATATACTGACTAGTTCAATGGTAAAAGAAATCAATGTGTTTAAGTCACACATTCAAACTCGACTTTTAGTTTTGTTTACGCGGAGAGATTAGATTATAGTCGTGCGCAGCGGGCAAAATAAATATGCTACCCTAATAAAAGCTGCAAATTTCTCTCGTTCTTGCTATAGCATTAATGTCTATTGCTTTAAATACCCGTATATCCTTATAGCAATTTGAAATTGAATAATTTAAAAAATACTTAACTTTTTATGCTTTTTGCTGAAAATTTGCTGAAAAGTTGTAGAATTCAGTTATAAAGATATCACTGCTTTTCGGAAAAAGCATGAGTGTCCACTGAAATTAACATGTCAACCAGACTCTCAAGTTGAAGTTACACTTGATGATTTCTGCAAAACCTTAAAGAGAACAAGAGTCAATCGCCAACCAATTACAGACTCACACGGTTAAAGCTATTGGCAAGTCATTAACATGGACCACATTTTTGAATAAATATATCGTTGAATGTTTATTTCCACTATACATGCTGTAAGACAAACAAAATAAGAATACTAATAATTCTCAGAAAAATGCCATTAAATAGAACACTTGCAAAGGGTTTTCAAGAGCTGGATTTGAGCTAGAACCGATTTGCTAATCCTTTTCATTGCTCAAAGCAGAGGGTTGCAAACGTGCCTGTACCAATTGTATTTGATCTCAAGTTTGGTATATTTTGAGAACTCAACTGTTTTTACCAGTATAACCGTCTTTAGATATTTTGAAGACGATGACATTCATTGGTATAGATATAGGGACTGGATCCGTTAGATCATACATTAGAAGTCAAGGTTGCGAGCCAATATCGAAGGTTCACTCAATTACCACGAAGCGTCTAGATACAAACCCGCATGTTATAACCCAATCATCGAAAGAGATTACTGAGCAATTGTTGAATACAATACCACCGGACATCCAAAGAGATACAAAGAATGGGATTGTTATTAGTGCTACATGCTCAATGGTAGTCAGAGAAGTGAAGGTGATAAATGGTTCAGAGTATTTATGCCCTTTTCCTGTGGACCTTGATTTCAACGATTATTCAGGTCAAAATTCGGAACAGGATATTATCCTTTGGATGGATAATCGCGCTTCAAAACAAGCTGAATTACTCAACAAAACGCTTCCTAATGAAATCTTAGCAACTATGGGGGGCAAAGTTATACCAGAGATGGGGATTGCCAAATTGAAGTGGTTAAGTGATTGGGTTTCGCATCACAATATTAAAAAAAAGTTAGTAGTGTTCGAAATGTATGACTGGTTTAGTTATTTATTATCGAAAGCAGATGTTCATGGAATACCCTCTGACTCATTTATTCCTATTGATGGCTCAAGTTACGCTATGGATGGATCAATAAAAGGTTGGGATCTTACATTTTTAAGAACCCAACTAGATATCGTTGATAATCTTGAAGTAGGAGCAACCACTGCCCTCGGTCTAGAATCCAAGAATGCTTTCCCTCCTATAGGTCAACTAGTCGGTGAAGTATCCAGGAAATTTAGTCTGATACAAGGATTCGTTGTCGGCCATGGTTGTATTGATTGCTATGGAGGTTGGATCTCTTCATTGACAAACGCTGAGTCGTTGATATCGAACTCAGAAGATATGAGCGGAAACATAGACGATGCAGCAGAATTATCAATGATTGCAGGCACCTCAACTTGCTTTTTACTAGCAAGTAAGTATCGGAAAGCAATCGATGGTATATGGGGTCCCTTCGATCAACTATTGCATTATAATTCCTTTAATTTTTTATACGAATTTGGTCAGCCAGCCACTGGAAAGCTTTTCGAAGAACTTTCTCAAAAATATACCAGCTTAACCAATAAGCAGAATTTTTTTGATTATGCTGAGTCAGAAATTGACAAACAGGAGAATTTGACGGGAAAGAGTTTTATACAATTGCTTAGAGAATGCTTTTATTACGGAGATAAGTATGGTAACAGAAGTCCCTTCAATGAATTTAGTATGAGAGAAATTTTGGTAAATGGTGATACGCCCATTCAAGATGATGAATTGATACAATTGGTAGTCCGATATTATCTTATAATTGAATTCTTGGTATTACAAATGAAACAAATTATTGATCTAATTGAAACAAGAGCAAATATCAAGATAAACTGCATTAAGGTAAGTGGATCACAAAGCAAGAATAAACGAATGCTTGAGATGATGAAATTGGTCAATCCCGAAAAAAATATTATAATAATAGGCGGTGTAAACGACAAGATCCCAACTAGTGTATATGGAGCTAGAGGTGCTTCTATAATAGCAGAATTAACTACTGAATTGAATCAATTGAAAGGAGATAGCCTGAATTATCAAAATTTATTTGTGAAGACTGTCAATGATAATAATTACCTGCTAGAATACAGCAACCAGCTTGTAACACTCGACAACTATAATGTAGCAGACTCAAATCTTTTGGATATTAAGTATTGGTTCTTACAAAAATTAAGTCAATTGCAATTAGAATATAGAGAGAAACTAAAGTAATAAGATAGAGTATTCTATTGTTTTGTTTTGTTTAATAGATTGTTGACAATGCACTTTGAAACACTTAAACTTTAATGTAGAATAACTCCCATAGAGAAGAGGAATATATCCAAGTTGAAGCGTAATGCAGATACCTCAAATCAACGAAAATTAGTAGAAGGTGACCATACAATTCAAGCAGACCTATAGAAATTGTTGCGTTTTGTTGGCATTGATTTCTTTCTAAGTTGATAAAAAATCTTAATCCGGTTATACCAAGCTCAATTTTTTTTAATTGATAATAATATATATTCATATCTAAAAATTAAAATTAAGTTCAGCAAGCTGAATTAGATGAAGTATTTAAATAGCTAAATATTATTTCATACCTAATACACGTAGAGTCGGAAAAGACAAGCTGGTGTAAGGCAGGGGTTTGAACGATTGCGTACCTTGCGCCAAACGGCTGCAAAAAAATTGTTATCATATTGCATCCTTGCTCTCAATCTACATTTCAAACAATTATTCACTAGTTCTTCAAGCAGCCGTATCTAATCCTTCTTTAAGATTGATGGGAGGGGCTTCATAAATTTTAGCCTGCTTCCTCCTTTAAAATATATATTAATTTTTATATATTAAATATATGTTCTTGTGTTTTTTTTTTTTTTTTTGAAAAATTGTTAGTAAAAAAAAAAGGAAAAAAAACTTACCAAAAGGTGTCATCACCCAAGAATTGAGCAGAGAAGAAATTAAAGCATTATATCAGTAATTATTACTCTTTTTTTCATTTTTACTTTTGGAGTTTTTTGTAATTAGGGATTAAGTTCTGATAACAATAAATAATTTGTATTTTTCAAAAATCGTGCACTTGGCCAAGTGGTTAAGAGCACAAAAAGAGTTCTCGAACAGTTAGTTCGATTCTTAACAGCGGTTTTAGCTCAGTTGGGAGAGCGTCAGACTGAAGAAAACTTCGGTCCAGTTAATCTGAAGGTCCTGTGTTCGATCCACAGAAATCGCATTCTTTTTTGATTCCAAAAGATAACTTTTGGCTTTTGTGAAGTTAAGAAGATAAGTTAAACTTGGAATGAAGGATTTGCAAAGGTTTGAGAGAATATGCGCATGAAAATTTATAAAGTGCGGTTGTGGACGGAGACTTCCAAAATTTTTTTTCCAAGTTCAATTTCGATTTATATCAAATTGGGTTTTTCAAGACTACTTGAAATCTGAAACAGAAGCTTTGCCCTCATAGTTAAGACTAAATACCGTCGAGAGATTTTCGTTCTAAAAGTTGACTCTGTTGAATACATTATCCATGAGCGAGCCAAACCCAAGTTCTGATTTAAGATCAATAGAGGATTCCGAGGCAAAAAATGAAATGAATCTGCCGAATGTTATGCACGAGTCAAACTCTTCACTGGTTTCCAAGGGGGAATCATCTAAGACAAAGTTCAAGCGGAATTATAGGGCTTGTTTAAACTGTCGACTTCGAAAGGTATGTTTCAAAATGAATAATTTCACTAGGGTAAATACTAACGAACTTCATTAGGTAAAATGTGATTTGGGCTCAGTTGATAACCCAAGGGAGGGCAAATGTGCCCGATGTTTACGTGAGCGAAGAGATTGTACTTTTGTTAAATCAAAAAGAGGAGGGTCTACAAATGTTATAAATGGTAAAAGGAAACGACAAAATGGAGATTTATCAGGCTCTGATTCTTCTTCTCCCCCCATAATTCCTTCAGAATCGGCTTCTCTTCCTCAAACCAATCGTATACCTCCAGCTTTGGGCACCCCACAGTTGCCCAAGTTACCGCCAGTCAATACGCTAATAGATAATGATACTTTATCGAGCTCAAGGTCTACTCAGCCTTATTGCGATGATAAAGATTCGAACAAATCTCAGGATACCTCATTTGTTAAATTAAACTCATTCCCCGAAAATGATAAACTTCAAGATACCGAGCAACGACCAGGCGCTAAGTCATCCTCACCAGCAAGTGACTCTAATAATAATACTAATTTAGCCAGTAATACTGGAGGTTCCGAAAGCAATCATTTTTCTACAATGGAAGGAGCACTTGTATTTCTTGCCAATGCTGCCGGAACAATTGCAAAAGCAGATGAGAGAGACCGGATAGATGCCCGAAAAAGACACGAGCAGTTAGAAGCCAAACATCAGGATAGCAGAGAGCGTATGCTGATATCCGAAGGAAGACAAATGACCTCTTCGATAAATGGCAGTGAGTTTGGATCCAAAAATGGGCTGCCTCCATCAACGCAACATATTGATTCTTTCAGACCTCCTATATCAGTCGCATCGTCGGTACCCGCTTACATTAATAAAACGAAGAATAAGAGAATGACTATGCCTGCCGTGGAAAGTGGCGAGCTTGTAAGGCCCAAAGGATCAACTAATTTGTCGGATATTGATTATATAGGGGGTCCCAACAGTATTCTAACGGTGGAAGAAGCTGAAAAATTGATTCATTTATTTTTCTCTACTATGCACCCATACTTCCCTCATGTTCCTAAATTTCTACACTCTCCAAAAGTTTTAAGCAGTTATCCTATCCTTTTATGTGCTATTCTTACAATCTCCGCTAGATATTATCCATTTGAGAATAATGCTAGCACATTAGGTGGTCCATCAGGAGTGCCGCGTAATATCGAGGTACATGATAGGTTATGGTTGTATGTTCAAAGGTTAATTTCTCAGACTGTATGGGCAGAAGCAAGCACTAGATCTATTGGGACCGTTTTTGCCTTTTTACTTTTCACTGAATGGAATCCAAGAGCTATCCATTGGAGATGGGACGACTATGCGAATAAGGCAGATGACAGTGTTAGTCAAGGCAACAGCAGCGGGTCTGATGAGCCGACTGGGTTGGGTGCAATGAGAAGATCATACAGAATGTCATGGATGCTTATCGGTTCTGCAGTTCGACTCGCACAAGATATCGGCTTTATGGAGGTCAGTTCCAATACATTCTTGGCCACCCACATTGCCGAAATAAATAGTGTCATGAACATAAGTCGCCGTTCGATGCTTGCATCGTCATTGTCTGAAGTCGATTTGGATGAGGATGAGATAACTGAAGAGGACATGGAGCAGGGCGAAGACGACGACTACAGGATCTTAAACATGAGCGAAGAGGACTTAAAAAAACTTTCTAGTGAACATGTTTTGAAATTTACTAGAATTCAGAAAGCTAAAATCGAATTGTTACAAATAATTTCCCTTGGACACGAAGCATTATATGGATATAAAGCCCAACTTGGAAGTCTTTCACAACGCCAGAATCTTTCAGTATTAAATATCATAAGCCCTTTGATAAATGGCTGGAAGAACAAGTATAAAAACTTTTTAGTTCCCTCAAATAGTAAAATATTAAGGAATGTTGGTAATCTACAGGAACACTTGGAAAATCGAGACTCAAGAATCTCAAAGGAACTAGGAAATTATGTTCAGAATGAATCCTTCATTTTCGAATTCAACTATACCAAATTATATATATACTCATTGGCATTGAGTCCATCTCCCAAGGTTTTGAAAGATCTAAAATATAGAAAAATAAATTTAAAATTAGATGAGTTGTCAAAGAGTGCAAAGTATATTGAGCAAGCCTTTAGTGCTGCAAATGAAATGTTATTGGTGGCACACAGAGTACATAAGCTTAAGCTCTTAAGGTTTATGCCTGTCAGATGGCTTACTAGAATTGTTAGAGCAGTTGCCTTTATTGTCAAGTGCTTTCTCACTATTACAGCTCACAAATCGTCGTCCGCAACAGAAACTAGTAACAATTTTAATTCTAGTTTCGATACATTTGATTCTACAATTCTTTCTTTGTCGTTGATTTCAATAGATGAAATAGTACAAAGCATTCAAAGAGCGGCGATTACCCTACGTGATTGTTCACCCGATGAATTACATTTATGTACGAGATATTCCAATGTTTTGATGTATCTATGCTCTGAAATGAAAACCAAAGCCAAACATAGTAATTATGAAGATTATTCTAGTCGATCTAATAACTTCAATAATAACAAAAGGCGGAAATCTAATTTGGAGGATATGAATCAAGATACTCAAATCCAAAATGATTTTGATTATGCAAGTTATTCTCAACCACAAGATGATAATCTGAGGCGAAATCAGTATTCACCACAAGCTCATACACCAAAGGAGGAACCTCCAGTTAGTCAAGCTTCGCCATATTCATTTCCTAAGAATAATATGACCCCTCATTTTATGAACTTTCAAGCAGAATCAAGCCAGGGAAACCCAATCAATCTGGAAAAAGACAATCATTCTAGAAATGGAACAGAAATTGACTCATCTTTAGAGACTTCCTTAAATAATATGGTAGGCGATAGCGAGGTCATAGATTGGTTTACAAATAATAGAAATATTGGTTTAGACTTTGTCGGACCATGGACTGAGATGATTGAGCAGCATTTGAATTCTGACGTGCAATTTAATTTTGACGATGCTCTTTCATGATGATTCAAATAAAGATTAAGTAGAGTAATAAAGTTAGTTTGTTAATAAATGATTAATGTCGTAGTCTTATATCGTGAAAAAATTGAAACCTATTTAAAGAGAAAATTATTTTAAAAATACAAAAAGAATTAAAATCAAACAAAAATAAAGGACGGGGTAAAAGGAAAAACAAAGTATTTGAAAGCAAATGTAATTTCTTTGTTGTTAAATGCTGGAATAAGTCGTGAATATCGTATAAAATTAAGCTAGTTTCTTGATGGTATTTTTTGATCTTGCGGTACCATAGATGTGGATTGGTAAACCTTTAAAGTTATCCCAACTTTGTATGGTATTAATCAAAGAAGATAATAGATTTCTCGAATCAATACTAAGGGAGCTAATTCTAGAGTTTTCAAATAATCCCACAGGTGTTACAGTTTCTGAAGGTTGAGGTTTATCCATGAAAGGATTGAAGACTTCATCAATTACTTCATTACCACCTGATTTTTTTGTTATAAACTCGGTAATATCTGCATCCAAATTATATTGAAAATTCATTTCAGGAATACTATTTAATACTTGAAAGATTGATGATAATTTTTTCATACAATTTTGGGCATTGATATTATTATTTCTAGCCATGAAACCCAATAGGGAGATTGATTTTTGAATTAAATCTTCATTGGTTGTTTTTGCACAACAAACCATAATACCAAAAGATACTGCTGCGAATAAATGTTGACTATCCCAAAAACCGAGAGTAAATAATTTATCGAATTCATAGAATTTCAAAATTATTTCCATTGTTGAGGTTGCCGCTAGTAAGCCTTTAGCACTAGCCAATTCAATTTCTTGTTTATTTTCAATTAAACTTGCCGAATTAGCGTTGAATACAAGTGATAAAAGTGGCTTTGTAATTATAATCATTAATTGATGGAATCGGAGGAAAAGATTACCAATATTTCTATCATGAGGTTCAATAACATTATAAGATTTATACGGAGTTAAAACAGGGATTTCAAAACTATTGATTAAATCATCGAGACATTGAAGAATATTTTTTATTAATAACTTTTGATTAAATTGGTCAGTATTAATATAATTAATTGAAAAAGTTCTAATATTTGGACCATAAATGATTTTAATAAATTTTGCAATAAATTTTGTTAAATGGACATTAACTTCTAAAATTTCACTATTAAACCCATCACCTAAATCTACTTTACCATTTTCAATTGGCAAGTCAACATCGGTATCAGTATATTCGATATGAACCGGCATATTCATTTTAGAAGCCCAAACAGTATCAATGACAAAAATCGACCACCATAAACGTTTAGCCTTTTCATCATTAATTCTTTGTAACAGTTTTGAGTATTCATCCTCCAATACTGGGGATTCTCTTTGACGATGAAACCCATTGGCCACAGCCGATCGAACTGCAACTCCAAAATAATTATAAACGGTATTATATCTATTAAGATTAGCTGAATAAAGGGCCAACAAAAGAGCACTTTGAATGAATTGATAAGTAATTTCTTCTTGACTTAATCTAAATAATTGAGCAGCCAATAAATAATAATCAATACCGGGGATTTTTTGTTTTGACAGAGTAATATTGGGAGAATTTCTTAAATTTGGAGTATTTGGAGAAGTAGAACTAACATTTAATAATTGTTCACCGAATGCAAATATAATGAATAAGTAACATAAAGAAACTGAAGAATTTTTTTCTGATAACATTGAAATCCATTTTTTTTCTTCAAATTTTTCTCTTAATTCAAAGATTGAATAAATATCTTCAACTAAATTCAGTATACTTGAAAGTTCTAATAGATAAAATTCTGATGAATAAGTATTATAAACTTTATTTATTAAACATAGAGCATATTCTTTATCTGGTAATCGATGACAACATAAGGTTAATAATTTGAATTGGATATAATCATTTTCAATATCAGGTAAAAGATAATTTTCTTGAGTATATTGACTAAATAAATCTGGTTCATTTGGGAATGGATTATCAACTATACGATCTTGAATATATTTATTTTCTTTAGTTGAATCATTAATTGTTGCAGATGATGAAGGACTAATTGAAAAATTGACTGGTTTTTTGGGAATTAAGAAATCATTTATAGAATCTTGATTATCATTATATACATTTGATGATTTCTTTAAGGCTTCATTAGTTGGTATTATTGTAGTATTAGTTGAATTTTCAGAATCTAATTGAGATTTCATTGGTAAATTATTACTTTTAACTAAGGATTCTAAATAACCAACTCTATCATGAAGTTTATTCAAATCACTTTCCATAATAACTATTTTACGATCTCTATTTGGATAAACACAAGCATGTTCTTTATTAACACTCTTACAATTGGCACAAGCAGGTTTTTCACCTGAACAACGAATCTTGGATAATTTGCATCTGGTACATGCATAATGAGTTCTACCAAATACCTTCAAAGGCTTTGGTTTCTCTATACCAGCCATTATAGCTATGAATTGCTTCTGTTAAAACCAAGGAAATTATATGGAAGATCTCTAGGTACTTTAGAATAGAGATCGACAATATAGAAAAAATCGTTAGAATTTTCCAATAGTGCAAAACCAAAGAACCAAAAACGACAAAAAAAAAAAAAAAAAAACGAAAAAAAAAAAAAGAAAGAAGAACCTGCCCAAACAAAGAAGACAAGTAAAAATAATAACTATAAAAAAACAATTGAAGAGAAAATAAAGCAAAATAGGTCTTACTTGTAATGAAATTCTTAAGTGAATATAAATAAAAAAACTCCTGTCTTCTTTTTTTTTGATTTTTTTTTTTTTCATATGCAGAAAACAGCTCATAAAGAAATTGAATTGATTAGTAATGTTTAATGTGTAATTAGTTATTCCTACATTATAAAGGAGTTTTGACTCTTTATATCTCTTTCCAAGTTTGATTAGGGATGGAGAAAGAGGAGGAGAGGAATCAGAAACGGGGGAGGCGAGATATTTTTGAGTTTGTAGATCTAATCTTGGTGTTGGTAGGAGCCTTTGAAATAAGGCTAACGCACGAGGCGAAAAAAAAAAAGAAAATGTCAACTAAATCGAAAAAGAGCCAAAGAAGGATAAGGAGAAGAAAGTGTCAAAAAGGTGTCAAAAAAAAGTGTCAAAGCAAAAAAATAGAATAACCTCGAAAGCGATTGAATAAGGGGGATCATAAAGGGGCAAGGGGACAATAAGGGGACACAGAGAACACAACTGCGAACAACTGCGAAAAAACTACGAACAAGTACGAATAACTGATTGGAACAAGATAACTATACTAATTTGATATAAATAATTAATACGCTTAAATGATATTATGAATCATTATTGAATAATAAATCCATTAAAGAATAAGTCGCAATCTTTAAATAATAATTAGAATACGAAAAAGGTATTTACTTAATTAAGAAGGGAAGAATTAAATCATTTTTAGGGGTGCGCAAATAAAAATGAAATAAAACGGTTTTAAAACGGATCTTACTATATACGAATGTACGAATATATATACATATAAGTATACATACAAGGATACATATCAATGAATGAATAAAATCACAAGTATACACTAGTATACACACATAGATACACATAGATACACAAAGAAACATATAACTAAAAGCAATAATAACAATAACTTTTTTTAAATTTTAAATATATATACAAAACTCTATAAAACACACAAACCAATTTTTTTTTTCTTTTTTAGATATACCAGTAAATCGAGCAAAATAATCTTAAGTTTAAATCAGCAGTCTAATTAGATCCATTGGAGAAAACTTCAATCTTAGCACTGGATTTGTTCTTTGCGGTAACAATACAGTAAGAAGCACCTTCTTGTTTACCAGAACTAGAACCTTTAACACCATTAAATCCAGTACTTGAAGGATCAATTTCACAATCTAAACCATTACAATCATCTTCACTATCACAAGTAACTCTAATACCAAAGCTTGGTTTTTTATTTTTGAAATCATCAATGTATTTTGGATTCCAACCAATTTTAACAAAAGTTTTTCCATCATCGTCCATATTTGCACCAGCTACAAATGGAGCCCAATTACCTTGACTTTTATCTTTTGAACCCCAAGCACAGGCATCATCAGTTGAAACACCTGGTGGATTAATATAATAATGAGCAGCAGTACTAGCAAAATAATCAGTACCTGGTACAGCCAATTCTTCCAGGGATCCTCCATCAACACCAGTTGGAATCAACATATCTTCATTACCTGGTAAAACAGTTTGACAAAAGGCAACTTCATCATCAGCCTTATTTTTAGCCTTAAGAGTACCTTTACCATCAACACAATAATCTTTATTTGAAAATGGTTTAGAAACAGTACCATCACTGTTACATTTTAATCCACCATTTTGAGATTCTGGATAAGAATAACTTTTAGCATTACTATCCCATTGAGCCATTAATTTACCTGATGGACAAGCATAAGGACAATAATTACCAGAAGTACATTTTTGATCTGGTGACATGGCCCAACCTCCATTATCTTCATTAGGAGTAATAGAAACTAATCCTTTACCTTTTGGAAAGTCACAAGTATTACCCCCTCTCTTGGCAATGGTAGTATTAAAAGGAGCTGCAGTAGCAGTTAAAGCGATTGTAGAATAAACGAAAAAATTGGTAAACAACATTGTTGCGAAATTTTTTGGTTGTACTTAAAAGGAAAGACGCAAAAAAAAAAATTAAAGATCTAAATCAAATAAGGAATGAATATAGTTAAGATCTTAGACACCAAATAAAAATGAATGTAAAGGTGTAAGTGAGGTTAGTAGTTTTCTTGAATTAAAGAATGTATTAGTGATACTATTTTAAATGTTTCAAGATAAAATTCTGGGGTGGATCTAAACTAATTTATATACTTTTCAAAATCTTACTAAATTGTAATACTGTCAGCAACATTTTACATAGATTATCACTAAAAAAGTATTTAGATTAGTTACGTTAATTAGCTACATCGAATCTTTAATGCCAAAGGAAAAAGAAAAGTATCAACGTTACTTCGGGTCTAGATTTAGTCAATGTTGCAAAAAAAAAATTTTTCACACCTTGATTTTTCTTCGAAAGACAAAGAACAACCAACTATTTCATCTCTTTGAATACAACTGCAAAAGTGCTACAAATTTTGAAAGAAATGTTCCGGAGACTTTTAAGTCGATTCCTTCATATATTGGAAATCGATTCACGCAAAAGAAATGTGAACAATTACACCTCGACGACTCAACTTATGGAAAAAAAAAACAACCTTATTATTATGCAATCCAAAAGTCGTTACTACTCTATATACATTCGAAGCTTCGATGAAAAGGGTAGAATCGAATTGCCTATGGATCTTTTTCAGAATTTTAGTTCGCAAAAAGAAAAGCGTTCACCTTTTTTTTTTTTTTTTTTCATTTTTCCATTTTAGTATGATGAGCTCAATCTGAAAAAAAAAAAGAAAAGGAAATTGAATGGAGAAAGCCCCAACTAAAATACATTCTATTTAACCTGTTAACTACTGTAAGCCAATGGATAAGCCTGAATCAGTAATAGTATCCTACTGTTATAATATTGCAAGAAAATTAGACCGTTCTGTTATAATGACATATGGAAATTGACCTTTCTGTTATGGTGTCGTATGAAAATTGACTTCATAGTGTCGCAAGATTGACAGCCAAAAGAAATAAAAGCGTAAAGTTAAAATATTAGGTTGGCTGTGAAAATTTTTTTTTTTATTACGTATATGGGCTTGAAGGTGAGAGTTTAGCAGTCTATTTCATGAGTCAATAATTGACTGTGCCTAACTTGACTATAGCCATTTGCGACATACAGCTTCGAGATTACCTAAATCATTGCTTCATGAACCTTCCAGTTTAAGTATTTTTTGTAGTTTTTACTTCATCAGAACCGTTTTTATTCCCGATACAGGATTAACCCTGTATACTACATATGTCCTTTTTCTTTTGTCATTTTCATGGAAGGTGAAAAATTTTCCTGCCAAATACTTTAGTTAGTGTTAGTTAGGGTCTAGAAGTCCTACAGTACCTTCAAGATATTCGCCACTCTAGAATTCTGTGGGGTACAGTGAGATTCTATTCTTTTTGAGCTTGAGTGGGTTGATATTGGTAGAATAAATGCTAATTAAACCAAGTTAATGTAGTAATTTTTTTCAATAGTGAGAACAACCTAATTTACTGATCTGAGACTTGGTCGAGATTTGTTTATTTGTTTTTGATTCGAATCAGTTGTAAAGTGAAGGGAGGCAAATTTCATTCAAGCTTATTTATTCAGGTAATAATAGGGACACCAACTATCAAAACACCCTATTATTAAAACCCGAATCCTTACAGGTGACTTGCGTCGCTTGGGTTAAGAACTTAAAGCCTAATCTTTCTTTTCGAGATCTTGCTTAGTATACTAAGAAAGTGCCTCACAGCAACAACGGTCCTGTTGTCGAGTCTTTTATGCTTGAAATCCTGCATTGCATTTGACTCATTTCCTTGCTTATGTAAGTTTGGAGGCTATAATTTAACTAAATTAAGTAGATTATTAGTGCACTAATTGAAAAAGAAAGAAAAGTGCAAAAGAAAAAGAAAGTGCAAAAAACAAAAAAGTGCAAAAAGATTGCAACCAAGCAGTTCTAGAAGATTATTACACTTTCAACCACTATTACTTCACCAACACACACATATATTCTTCTTTCCCCAGATACATTTATTGCTTAAAATAGTTAA
This sequence comes from Hyphopichia khmerensis, assembly GCA_030569195.1. Taxonomy (NCBI): domain Eukaryota; kingdom Fungi; phylum Ascomycota; class Pichiomycetes; order Serinales; family Debaryomycetaceae; genus Hyphopichia; species Hyphopichia khmerensis. Next base: position 10,585 of record JAJMKE010000004.1, on the reverse strand, counting down.
AATCAACTAAAAAAGTTGCAATTAGTAAAGTTACACAAGGTAATGGGAAGCAGCAATTAGTTAAAATGTCAGAAAAACAGCACCTCCACAAATGTTTACTGGCCACTGCAATGGTTTTGCCGTATCAACAGCTTACTTCATTGCTTACAGGATATAGGGGTTGAAGGTGCAGAAATTTAAAGAAAAATTTATCTTTCGTCACTAGTTCTTCGAAGTTGTAATGATTCCCTCCTTCAAATATGATTTTCGTATGATTTATTATACTCAATTAATATCGTCTGGAAGTTTGATTGGATAAAAGCGGAGAATCTGATTGTGAATTCTAGAACAATCAACTTATTATTCTTTAACTTTAAGCTAATTATTCTTTCTTGAAAATAATCTCTATCTAATCTAACCCATTGGAAGTATGTGCACGTGATTTACATTTGACATTTTTTTTTTCTTTTCTTTCTGTGAAAAAACTTGCAGTGAAAAATGATCCAGCTAAACATTAGAAGTATCCCATGGCACCCCGATCATTTCACAAATGGCAAATGCTTCTAGTCTTTCGGATCAAGTAAAGACCAACTTATCTCACTACAACCTTTGGGTTGATATCCAAGAGCACTTAATCAAGGAAATTGATGGTTCAAGTCTCATAATAATATCAGGGATCCCCTCCAGTAAATTGGATAGTAACGACGAAGACCATCAAAGAGAATGGGTAATTCCAAAACTTATGAGTCATAATGCAAATCTAACTTTAGTAGAGATCAATTCTTGGTTTGTAAGTATATCTAATCTTAATGAGAATAACGGGGATAGACCTAAAAGAATAACAATTGGCTTGGTTAATGATGATGGTACAGTCGTTTACTACTTTATACATGATGGTGTCGTTAAGCCACGTCAAAATTAATGATACTTTACGAATTGCATTATAAATTAAAATATAATTATATATAGACTAATAATTAATAACCCTAATGACTTATGTTTTTATTATGTAAATTTATTTACTCCTCATCTACGAAATTTATCTGGAGGGAGTCGAATTAACTTCTCTGGTGATTTCAGCCTCAGTCTCTTTATGTCAACATCTGATAACTTCAAATTTGAACTTGGTCTTTCCATTACTTCAGTAGGTCTACCCGATCGGAAACCATATAAATTTTCCTCTTCTGATTCGTTACTAGATCCTAAGTATTCTTCGCTAGAGATTCTACCACCCTTGCGACCTTGGTTATGAAGTTTTGCTTCAGGCAAACCACCCGATGCAGCATCAGTTTCAAGATAATGTAATCCAGACATATCTGTGGTTGATTTTTTTCCAACTGCACCTTCATTTTGTGAACCTTCATCTTCGTAATCTGTAAGATATCCACTACTTGGTCTCCTAACTGATACATAATCTGCTTGTGGGCTACTAATTGCCAACTTTCTTTTGATGACAGAACCTGTACTACTAGATGAACTAATATTTCTCTGTTTAAAACGATCAAATGAAGGACCAGACCAAAATCCTAAAGGCTCATCAGGACCAGATGATCCATTATCATCTGATGATAAAATTGGATACATTCCATCCCTTGATTTATTGGGATTTATCACAGATGTGTTTGAATTGGATGAATCAAATTGCATATAGGGTGAAAATGGAGTCTTTTTATATTGGGAATTACTTTTGGAATCTTTATTTATTTTCAGATGAGGTTTTACTTCATCAACTTCGAGATCACTGCTGCTATAGAACATTTCACTTGGATCCTGAGCCATTTCGGACCGGCTGGAATACCATTTATTGTTCGAACTAGTCAACAATAATTCATCGTATCCATTCTCGGTACTACTCTTTCTTCTATTAGGTTGGTCAGTAGGCTTTACCCTTGTATCAAAAGATCCCTGAAAGAAAAATGCCAACTTGTCAAATTCTATCATAAATATAAGTAAATCTCGTTCATTGATTAACTCCTTACTAAATTTAAATTCTTCATAAAGTTCAATCATTTTTTTCACATCGGGGAAATTTTCAAATTTCTGTCCTTTCTTGATGAGTTTGGTTAATGAAATCATCATTTCCCTAAATGAGAAACACTTGGGAATATCGATTTGGGTCAATATACGACCATCCATACTGAATCGATCCCCTAGACTCCTTACGACATCCTCATAACAACTATTTGGCGGTAATAAGGTACCTTCACCACTCGTGCTTTTATTTCGTTTTTGAATATATTCGGGTGGAGCGATTCCAGGATGATTAATCACAACATCTTTATTATGTAAAGGTCCAGCCTTTACTTTTATATCCATGAGACACTCAATTAATTTTTTATCAATATACATGCACACGTCTTTTGGTAAGTCTCCGTAAAATGGAATGTAAACAGACTTTGAGGGAATATCATTAAGCGATACCCTATTTTGATATAATCTCAGGAAATACAAAAAAATAGAAGCAACTAAAAAAACAACACATATAATTATGACAATGAATAATTTGACACCAGATGATGAAGTTCCTAAAGTTTGTTTAATAACATCAATTGGAGTCACAGCTACGAATCCAACAGTTAAAATAGTAAAAAAAAATAATGAAATAGAATAAAGCCAGATGAATACTCTTTGAGGTAAACGTAGCGATATAAAATTTTCTTTTGGGTTTGGGTGAGTATAATCATCTATGTATCTGGAAATTTGGAAGTTATTGTTTTCAACACTCATTCCTGGAGACAGTGATAGACCCATGCTTGAGCCTCTTGACATGACTGTCGATAGCCCGGGTCGAGGATGAAGACTCGTAGAAAACCCTTGTTGATCATGCGGGTGTACTATACTCATGATTAAAAGTGGCTTAAGTTAGAAATTGTCATATAACATAGGCTTGGAAAGTCATAGAATGCAAATAAGTGTAATAATATCGAGTTTTATGTTTATCAAGTATAGCTATATTCTAGTTGACTTTCAGTATTTTTTTTTTTTGGATTTCTTCTCTCAGATATGATTCTCATTTTTTTTTTTTTTTTATTTTTATTTGCACGAGAGAAGTGAAAATAAAAACACTGTAAAAAAATTACATACACAATAGAAGACGAATGATTGCGAAAAATTCACTACATAACTTGAATTTCATCATCATAATAGAATACATAAGAATTGACTAAACTAGAATACACTATAATACACACATTAATTTTCGATTAATCAGCTCTGGGAATTATCATTAATGGGGTTGTTGTCAAGATTGCCCTGCTGAGGGTTGAGACTAGCATTTGACAAGGCAGGTGATGAAGCATTGGAGTTCATAGAAGGTGACATGTTATTATTCATTCTCTGTTGTTGTTGCTGTTGTTTTTGGATCAAAAGCTTTTTCCTTTCCTCATATTGTAGTTTAGAAAGGCTCTGAGCATCAAGTGGTGAGCCAAGACCAGGTGAATTGTTTACCATTGGAGAACCAGGAGAATTCAGCACAAGGTTCTGTGATTGAAATTGTGGAGATTGATTTCTATGAGAGGCCTGCTGTTGTGATTGCAGCCTTTGTTGTAAAGCTTGTTGCTGAAGAGCTTGCTGTTGGGCCTTTTTGGCAGCTGTCAACATTTGAAGCTGATTTCTCTCTTGAGGAGTTAAAGAGGCGAGCTGCTGTTGTCTCTGCTGATTCAAAGCCTGTGGATTCTGAGCAACGCGTTGTTGTTGAGTCGCATTTCCTTGTTGAAGAGAATTCCCACCTGGCTGTTGTGGCACTCTATTTTGCTGCTGCTGACTGATCCTATTCTGCTGCTGTTGTTGGTAATTTGCCAAATAGGTAGCGGCTAATCTAGTAACTTGCTCTTTGGTTAAGTTGGGATTTTTTGTTTGAATTGAATTGATGATAGCAGAGACTTGGGCTGGAGCAAACTGAATTCTGGGTTTGGATGGTTGACCTCCAACTCTTTGTTGACCCGCTTGATTTCCTTGTGGTGGAACAGAAGAAGATTGTGGTGATGCTGCTTGTAAATGCGATTGTGAATTGGCACGTACACTTTGCGATTGAGCTCCTGGCTGCCCGAGTGGAGTATTAGCACTAATCGGCCTTTTATTCTGATACTGATTTTGTATACCCATATTACTATTACCCTGCACAGAATTGATAGCTGCCGCTTTAGCGGCTTGATTTTGCTGTTGTTGCATAAGTCGTCTCTGCTTTTGGATCTGTATTAATTGTTGAATTTGTTCAGGAGTATAGGGTGTTCCATTCGGTGTAGTTGGTCTCTTTGCTAAACCTTGTGCAAAAGCTTGCTGTCTAAGCTGTTGCTGCTTTTGCTGCTGAGCATTTAGTTGTTGTTGAGCTTGTTGTAACGGAGGAGATGGTGAACTCACTGTCATCGATCCCAGAGGAGGACGAGGAACTCTCTGCTCCAGCTGGCCTGCAATTGACCCCATTCCCAAACCATCCATAGGTATACCCGGACTTGAGTTTCCTGGTAAAGGCACCGGACTACCAGAATGTGCCCTTTGTTGATTGAGAATGGCAGCTCTCTGTTGAGGAGTGATGTTTGCAGCAGTCTGAGGGATAACTTGATGTTGAGACGAGCTTCCCAGAGCTGAAACACTTGGGTTTAGTGGAGGTGATTGCCTTTGTTGTGGATTAAGAGACAGTTGTGATGAAGGTGGAACAGATTGCTGTGGGGCTCTTTGCTGGTAATTTTGCGCAACTCTGTTTTGTAATTGTTGGCGTTGAATCTGTTGCTGCTGTTGCGACTGCTGTTGCTGTTGCAATTGAGGAGAAAGCTGTTGATTTGGAGCTGGTACAGGTGCATTTGGAGGTATCTGCTGTTGAGATTGTCTTTGCTGCTGCTGGGCCTGTCTTTGATGTTGTTGTTGTTGTTGCTGTTGTCTTTGCTGCTGAGCAACAGCAGCCATCATTCTAGACCTTGTGGCTTGCTGGTTCAAATATGCTTCTTGTATGGACTTATCTCTTTCAAATTTTAAGCGAGATAATTCAGCGGGTGTAGGAACTCGATCAGCAGTGCGCTTACTGCTATTATTGCCATTATCACTATTAGCAGAATCACTATTATTGGGTCCACTACCGACACTGGATGAGGTTGCAGAATTGTTCTTACCATTTGTACTTGGATTAGTGCTGGCGTTAGCATTAGTAGTTCCGGTTTCATTAGTGGTAGGCTTGCGTTGAGCAATTTTTGCCGCTTGAGTTTCTCTCTTTCTCATGCTCTTTCTCATTGCATCAAACATCGAAGCCCATCTTAGTCTACGGTGGCCCCTTTGGATTGATTCATTACCGACACCCAATGGCGAGATTCTTCGTTTAGTGGTCAGTTGTGCCCTATGTGCTTGCTCTAACCACTGTTGAGCGTGGTATGCGTATAAGCCTTTCATATCTGAAAATTGGAACTTTTCATTTAATTGGATATACCTCTCAAAACATTGCCAAGGATTTCTTCTTTCAATATTGGACTCATATTTCTTCAAGGTTGAAGCAGTGTTCAGAAGATGTTCGGAGATCAAATCCCAATTAAAGGCAAACTCAGCAACATAATGAATCAAGTACTTATCATCTTGGGGAAGCCAAATAGTTGGTGACCTGTACTCTATATTCTTGATCAAGGGTGGCTTAGGGGGCTTTAAATAGTTGAAACGACGATGAGATTGGAAACCAAAAAGACCTTTTTGATACTCAGGAGGGCCTTGAAAGCTATTTTTAGTATTGCTGGTCTTTGAGTCTTTCAATACAATTTTGTACCAGTCATCGTTGTCTTCGAAAGGATGTAATAATCTTGATATTGATACCATGGGGGATTCTTCATGACTAAAGGGACGTGCCGAAGCCTGTGCAGTGTCTTCATCGTCAAAAGCAGTGAATTTAGGTAAGTTTTTAATAATGGATTGATCAATCTTTTTCATATCGTTTAAATCGGCATGCAATTTAAAAATACCATTAGTCTTATTGTTTTTATCCATTTTTCTCAAGTCCTCCTCAGTAAATTCAGGTAAGGTAGGTGGAACAATTTCGTCTTCCGGCTTGGGCCTTGATAATAGTAATTGAACATCAATAGCAGAGGTTGAGTCTTCAGCTGATTGCTCCTCGTGAAGTTCTTCTTCGACTGTTTCTACTTTCTCTTCATTTACCGGCTTGGCCTCCTGAGCTGAATCATCTTCTTCAATTCTTGATTCCGGTGCACTTTCAGATTTTAAATCTTTATTTTCAAGAATCTCTTCACCTTCAACTTTAGGTCTTTCAAAATCTTGTTCGTTGAGTGCAGGGTCAGTGGACTTTGAATCATCATCAACATCCATTGAATCAGGTTCAACTAAAGATTTTTCAATCAACTTACCATTCAATTCATAAGTTCCATCAAGATGCTTAACTGGCTTTCTTTTGATGCACATAACTTTACCATAATTCCAATAGTCCATGACAGATTGAGCTATGGTAAAACAACAAGATTTTTTAAATTTTGAAGATTCTTTAAAATCCGCGGCCATCCATTTCCCTTCATCAATCAAGTTATCCGAATGATAATTAGCTATTCTTTTATTCTTTTTATTATAAAGAAAAGGATCATAATAGCGTAATGGTTGACGCAAGGACCATTTACTTTGTCTCTTCAATTCTTCAATTCTTGAGTATAAGACTGCAATCTTACCTTCGAAGAGAGCCAGTTCAAAATTATCAGTCATCAAAGTTTTATGACACCCCGGCAATAATTTTATTAATGGTAATGTTTGGGTTAAGTAATAAAGCTCTGCTAACGAGGAAACACTATGAGTTTCTGTGGGATAATTTTCAGGGGTAGAAATGATTTCGAGGTCAGATATGTTTTTCGATAAGTATTCATTCAAATTTTCGTCAATGACTTCTTTTTGAGATTTTAAAGATTTAACGTTTGACTTAGGTTTTGGTATACGATTTGTTATTAGTCTAGTTGAAGGTAACAAATTTCTAGGGACCTTGGTAAATCTATGATCAAATCTTTGTTCATTATCATGACGTCTTTTCAAGGTATGCTGAGCCATATTGGTAGGATACTTCATTGGATGACGAGAGGGAGAAGGGACCTCCTTTTGTTGGGAATCAACCTTTGCTGGAGCTGTTGATTCCACAATTTTTATCTCTGGTATATTGCCATGAATTAAAGTTGGATGAAACAATTGAGATTTGATATTCTTCAACATCTGATTTTTAAAATCAGATTCATTTTCAATTGAAGGGATTGAATCAATATTAAATAAATTATCATTATCTATTTTATTATCCTCCAAAACTTTATTTAGTTCTTGACTAAAATCTTCATCATTTTGGTCTGTTAAGTTTGATAAAAGAGGATCCTTACTAAGCTGATACAACTCCAGAATTTTCTTAATTCTGTCGTCGATTATCTGTTCAGTCTCGACCATGCTTTGATGAGAGGGAGATTAAAGATGTAGTAAGGCTTCAGGTTGTTAAAATCTTAAGAATTCTCTTATAGAAGAAAGAACATAGAAAAAAAAAAAGCATTTAGTTGTGTTTTTTAGTTTGTAAGACACTGTGTACCGGACGTCACGTGAATATCACGTGAATATCACGTGCAAAATAAATAAAGAAACACCCAAACATCAAAGTAAAAAATCTGCAAAAAAATCAACAGGTTATCAATGGATTATCAACAGATATTCCAGGGTATATTACACGAGAGAAGTAAATGGACGAGTTTCATTACTTGGCTACTTATAAATGAACAGGAGAAAACAAGAAAGGAACCGAACGAATGTGAAGAAAGAGAATGACAAAAAAAAAAAAAAGAAAAATCTATATAACTAATTAAAGACTTGGATGAAGTAAAAGGTAATTATTGTACAGTAATGAAAGAAAGAAGCAGGCAAAATAAAAAAAAGCAATTAGCGACAAAAAGGAGTAAGGAGGAAGATTTTTGTTAGTTTTTTTTTTTTTTTTTGCTTTTTAAATGTCTTTAAGAACAGTTTAAGATTAGCGTTTTGTTATTTGTAATTTTTTAACTTGTTCTTCTAAAGTTTTCAATTTAGTTTGCATTTCTTCTAAATCTTGATTTAATCTATTTCTTTCATTAACGATATTAGTTTCCCATTGTCTAAATCTTTGTTCTTCAGCTTTAACTTGTTCAGTAAAGAATTTCTTTAAAGCATCTTCTTCTTCTTTAAATTTAGGATTATGTAATCTTCTTGGTTTTTTAGGAGTTTGTTTTTTCAATGAATCACCATTTTCATTATTTTCATCATTATTTTGATTATTTGAATCATCATCATCATTATTTGAACCACCACCTAATTTAATTGATCTATAAGTTTCAAAATGTATTTCATTAGTTGATAAAACAAGATCCAACATATTAGTTCTTAATAATAAAGATCTTAATTTTTTAAAATCACAATGTTTATCATTTTCAACTTCAACCAAACCCCAAGGATATTTTCTACCTCTAACAAAGTTACCAGGGCTTATTTCAAATTCATCTTCACTACCAATTATAGCAAAAGGCATTGCTTCAATTAATTGTTTTGAATGTTCAGCACTTGCTGGATCTTCAATTTCTAAAGGAGGAGTATAAATATTAATATCTTGAGCTTCAATAATATCTCTTATTCTAGTTTTAAAGATATCTAATTCATTTGGAGATAAAGTATCCAGTTTAGCAATGATTGGAATTAAATTAACTCTTGTTGATAATCTTTTCATAATTTCAATATCCAAAGGTTTTAAAGAATGACCAGTTGGTCTAATAAAATAAATACAAGCATGAACTCTTAAATCTTTTTTATCAGTTCTAAAAGGTTGTTGTTCTTGTTTCATAAAAGATTCATGTTGATCATCAATAAAATCAATGATTGGAGTCCAAGAATCATGATTATTAACATTATTACCAAAACCTGGAGTATCAATAATATTTAATCTAATTTTAAAATTTTTTTCTTCTAATATAGCTCTAACAATATCAATATCAACAGTTTGATGAGGATTTGAAAATTTATTATGTCTTTCATTAGGATCTTGATGAATTTTTAATGAAGATTGAAATAATGTATTAATAAATGTGGTTTTACCTAATCCACTTTCACCAGCAACCATTAAAGTGAAAGTAGATCCTTGATCTGATATGATCTTGTATCTAGAAATAATAGAGTTAGTTATACCATCGATCAATTAATTATATGTTATACCTTATACACGTTGATACACGTCACATTCAGAACATCAACAATAACTGGTAAATACAAAAAAAAAAAAAACTAAAACAAAAAACAAAAGGAAAAATAAAAGGAAACTCATCTATACATACCTTTGATTTGGTAAATTGGCAATTCCTACTGGTTCAGGCATTATAATTGGAATGATGGAGGGTGTATTGGGAATCAAAAATAAAAAAAAAAGGTGGTAAAGTTATATGTTTCAATAGATAACACGAGTGTATACCTTAGGAATCAAAAAACTGAAATAGTCGAAGACGACGAAAAAAAAAAAAAAAAAAAAATTTGTGAGAAAAACAACAACAAAAGTTGAAAAAGACAGAAATCAAAAACCGTAAAAACAAAAATCAATATAACCGCTGAATCATATACAAGGTCAATTGCGATACATGTACATACAAAAATACATACAAAAATTCATACAGAAATACATATACATACACATGTAGATATACATACAAAAATACATACACAATTACAACTGCTATTACAAACTGGCTGCTGGTGATTATAACTACATGGGGTGTAGGTTAAATCAGTTTTGGTGTACGTGTCCCCTTTAAGCGCTGCCAATCAAAAGAAAAACAAAGCTTAAAAGCGCGCACCGTGTAGTGCGGATACCACATTAAAAAAAGCCTGAGAAAGGGTATTACATAAGCACAGGCCATTAAATTACATAATACACTTATTTCAGGTAAATCTCGCTTTGCTTCTTTTTTGCTTAGTGTTGTATTTTGCTTAGGATTTTTTTTTTGTCTGTACCTTTCGTGTCGTGGTCTTTTTGTCTGGTGAGGTCACCTTTGTGTCGGGGTCGACGGGCGTCTTCCAGCAAAACCGCACCCTAACAAAAACAAATAACAAAGGCAGTGGGTGTCGGTGTCTGCCAGTACTTATGCTTGTGCTTGTGTATTTGTCAGTGCTTTTGTCAGGGTAATTGTCTGGCACTTGCCTGTGCTTTTGCCAGTGTCGGTGTCTGGTTGCTGAAAGTCTTAGAGATATCTGATTTTTTTTTATGTCTGATCATTCATTTGTGGTTCTATGTCTCCTTGGGGCCTAACAATTTAGAATTGTCATCCCTTATTCCTTAACAATTACTAATAAACAATTGTATATGAAACAGTTGATGGTTGTATAGATTTGATTGTATTTAATGGTTGTATGGTTTTTATTTTTTTAGTTGTATGGTTGTAAGGATTTTGTAGTGCAAATTTGGTGTACTTTGTAGTTTATACAATTTGAAATATTCTACATTTAAAGTAAAAAATTTTCAACTTGCAACCTCGATACTTTTGGGCCAATTATCGACTAATGTTGCTAATAACTACTTGTTTAATTAATTAGACCATAGTTCTTTTCCCTTTATACATTTTGTCTTTTGCAATAATTCATTTTTTTTTTTTTTTTT
>JAJMKE010000003.1:236211-321669 GCA_030569195.1 Hyphopichia khmerensis | reverse complement strand
AAAGGAACCAAAGGACAAAATAAAAATAAATAAAAAAGAAGAAAAGGACTAGAAGTACAGAAAAGAACAAAAATAAAAGAAAGAAAAAAAAGACACAACGCAGTACATAAAAAACAGAAAGACCTAAAAGAACAAACAAAACAAAAAAAAAAAAATAAAAAAAGTGAAAGTGAGCGGCTACGATTTTTTTAATTTGTTTAAAAGTTAACACTTTTACTCCTTCTTCTTTCTCAACTACTTCTTCTTTCTCTTCATTATTCTTCTACTGTTGAGCGGTACGATATTCCTGATCCTCTGCTGGTCATTCTTAACGCCTTGTCTCAAAATACTTAGATCGGCAGATCCTGACTAAGCGGTAATCAGAAAAAAAGAAAAAAAAACCAAAAAGAAAAGAAAATCCTTTGATAAAAATTTTCTAGTGCATTGCTCTTCACTTCCTAGGCTTATATCATATATTATCTATATATATATATATATATATATTGATATATATATAAATATAAATATAGATATATATAGATATATACTGACATATATTCAAGCCCTTGTTCCTATATAAATATTGGTTGTTGCTGTATTACAAGCGCTGGGTTTGGTTAGATCAGCGGCTAATACCATATCAGATAAAAATCAACATTTTTTGTCATATAAACGAATAGACTATATTTAGGTTTACTGCTCCTCCTCGGTGTCTTACTATTTGTGTGTTATTTGTCCTTTGTATAGGTGTGTGTGTGTGTGTGGGTGTGTGTTTGTCTGAGTGTGTTCTTCTGTTTCTCGCTTTTGATAAGTTGATACCCGAGTACTCCTGCCTGATTCTACAACCGTTAAATCACGACAGTTTCCAGTTGATCTTTAACAAGTACTCGATCTTTGAACTTGCTATATCGATTAATAGTTTATTTTAAGGACTTTCCCAGCTTCTGTTTTTTGTTCTTTCTTTCTTTCCTTTTTTTTTTTTGTTTTTGACTTTTTCTTTTTCTTTTTCTTCTGTTTCTTTCTTTTTTTTCTTGCTTCTTTCTTTTTTTCCTCCGCTATATTTGGGCTTGTTTTTCCGAGACCACCAACTTAACAACCCACTTTATTTGCCATTATATTTATATAAACATTCCTTTCCCCAGCCGATTTATAAAGCATCATTCCTCCCTTACATCCTCATCATCTTAATCATATATATAATGGGTTCGGCTTCCCCTCCCACGATTTGTGCATCTCCAAATTTCACCTTTCCACCTTCTTCAACTTCATCTTCTAATAATCAATCAGATGATTACTTTAGTTTAATGAGTCCGGCGAATATTCCTTCAGTTCAAAATAAAAATTTCAATTCTAATAATAATATACCCATTACTGCATCTTCATTTTCAAAATCAAAAATAAAAGAAAATCAATCTCCAGATTATTTTAATAGTCATTTCATTAAACCAAAATTATTATCTACTTCAACAAATTCTTCATTATCTTCAAATGATTCATCATCTGTTCATAAAAATTTTAATGATTCCATAAGTTCAATTAATTCAGATTCAACCGTTTGTGAAATTCATCATAATCATTCAAATTCTTTGGGTCGACTGAAAAAACATGATTTATCCCTGGTATCAACTGATACTTTGGTTGATGAGTCATCTTCTTCATCTACTTCCACAATTTCTTCATCATCATCAAATGTAAATAAACATAATCATTTAAATTTAAAACTTACCCTACCTACTCCAAAACAAAAAAATTTTAATTCAAATTCTTTCCCCTTACATAACGATTCAAAATTATCTTTCCCAGTTAATGAACGTGATGAATTAAATGATTACGAATCAAATCATAATAGTAATAAAAGTTGGAGTCAAGGTTCTCATCTGGAATTTTTACAAACCCCATTTACAAAAGCTAGCTCGGCAGTTGAAGCAAGATTTCCTCATAATCGTAATCCTTCAAATGATCAATCTAATAAAGATTTATTAAATGAATCATTAACTCCTCAATTTAAATCTTCAACCAATAAATCATTTGGTTATTTTGATCAACCTCCAACTACTAATCATTTCCAAAGATCCCAAAGTACTTCAAATGCTCCAACCCTTGCAGCTCCACCTTCTCTAACTAAACAAAATACTTTCCCTGCATTACAAAATAATCATGATTTAACTGTTGAATCAATTAAAAAGGAACAAGTTAAAAGATTAAATCAAACTCCTCAACAACCAAACTTTCATGATCAATTGAAAAATCTTGCTCCTCAAATTATTAAATTTATTAACTTTGATGATTTAAATCATTTAATTAATACTAATGAAATTGATCCAATTTCAAAATTACCTAATTTTTTAATGATTGATATAAGACCTTTTGCTGATCATATTTCAAATCATATAAATGATTCAATTAATGTTTGTTTACCTTCAACTTTATTAAAAAGACCTAATTTTGATTTAAAAAGATGTATAAATTCATTACCAGATTATGAAAAATTGATTTTTTTGAATTATTTGGCAATTAATGATGATAATAAAATTCAAAATAATATCATTGAAAATTCTAAATTTAAAATGGGTAAATATGGATTACCTGCTATATTATTATATGAGAATTATAATAATAGTCAAAATTTATTTCATATGTGTAAAAAATTTATTGATAATTCATTTTGGGATCAAGAAAGTCAACCTCCAATTTATTTATTAAATTTTGATTTTAATCAAGTTCCTTTTGATTATTTAGAATCTGGTAAATTGGAAAAATTTAATATTATGGATTCAATTTCAAATTGTTCAAGTCCAATTAAAACTACTGATACTTCTCCTAAAAATGACTTGGTTCCACCTCCAAAAGTTAAATCAAATTCCATGAATGAACTACCAACTTTATCATCCATTAAAAAAAGACCAACCCTTACAATGAAGAATTTAACTTTACAAGATTGCAGTACTCCAATCTTACCAAATTTTAAATTACCAACTAATTTAACTAGTCAATTTAAAATTAGGCATAATGAAGAAGTTATTGAAGATGGTGATTTTAAATTATCCCAACAATCAACTTTTAAATTAAATTATTATAATGAATCAATGGTTTTACCTAATTGGATTAAAAATGCCATTGAAACTAATAGTGATATAATTGAAGAATTTACTAAATTAGAAAAATTTGAAAAAAGAAGATTGAATATAGCATTGGGTAATTCAACAACCACTCCAATGACTTCATTACAACAACAATCAAATAATTTGAATCCATTTTTCCCATCGTTGGATTCTTCATCTTCATTATTAAGCCCTGGTGGTACCACAGTTGAAAGTTCTCCTTCAATTAGTTGTGGATTGGATTATGGTCATAAAAATCGTTATAAAGATATATTTTTATATGATCATTCAAGAGTTAAATTAAATGATTTTGATAAACCTCAACAATGTGATTATATTAATGCATCTTATCTTAATCCAATTAATAATTTAACTGATTTATTAACTGATTCTGATGAATCAAATCAGTTAATGAAGAAATTAAAATATATTGCAACTCAAGGTCCATTGGATCAAACCATTGGTGATTTTTGGAAATGTGTCATTAATCATCAAGTACCATTAGTATTATCATTAACTAATGAATTTGAAGATGGAATTAAAAAATGTGCACCATTCTGGGAATCAGGAATTTATAAATCAAATGATAATTTAATTCAAGTTGATTTAATCAATGAAGAAAGTTTAAAATCAGATAATGATGAAATTTATTTGAAATTTAGACATTTCAAAATCGTTATGGATAATTCGATTATTCGTGAAGTATTACAAGTTCAATTATTAACCTGGCCCGATATGTCAAGTTGCTTAACTCCAAAGGACTTGGTATTAATCATTGCATTGAAGAATCATTTACTCAATCATTTAAAACTTGATGATATTGAGTATCCAACTATAATTCATTGTAGTGCAGGGTGTGGTAGAACTGGAACTTTGTGTACCATTGATTCAATTATTAATATTATTAAATATAATTCAAGATTTAATGAAGAAGAGAAGAACATTGAATTGAAATTTAACCCAGTTTATTCAATGGTTAATAATTTTAGGAAGCAACGAATTTCAATGGTTCAAACTTTAAGACAATATTATTTAATTTATGATACCTTATTAATTTATCTTAATGATAAAAAGAAAGTATGGGATGATTTAACCAAGCTTCAAATTGTTGATGATTTTATTGAAAGAAATAAAGTTCAATAGATACATATACAACTCCCATTTTTAATGATTAAACATTTTGACGTTAACGAACACTATTTTTTTTTTTTTTCTTTTCTTTTCTTTCCCTTTAACGATAAAATTGCAAATGCAATAAACTCTATATACATATATACACTTATATATACTTTTTTAATTTCATTCGTTTCTTTTTTGTAATGCAAGATATAATTTGCAATATTTTCATTTTCCTTTGCCTTTCCATCTTCCATATGATTTCCATGTAGGCCCTACGGAATGTGCATACGAAAATTCTTTTCAGTGTAAATCGAGACCATACTAATACCAATTGGTTGCAATCAGAGGCTACATCGTCTACATTGTTAACGAGATTGAACAGATACAATGAATAGCGGTTTCATTATAGATTATAAATTCACAATTTATTTAAAAAAACATTATTTAAAATTTATTACAAATCAATTTTAAGCATTAGCAGCTAAAGCTTGCTTTAAAGCTGGTGGGTTGGCACCAATAACTTTGGTAACAACTTTACCACCTTTAAAGAATAAAACAGTTGGCATAGAAGAAACTTCATATTCTTGAGCAATTTCACCAAATTCATCAACATCAACTTTTATAAATTTGGCAGTTGAGTATTCTTTAGAAAATTTATCCAATAATGGAGCAATCATCTTACATGGACCACACCAAGTAGCGAAAAAATCAACAACGACTAAACCGTCGTGAGTTAAAGCATCAGTAAATTCTTGTTTAGAAGTAATAGTAGCAACCATTGTGTATGTATTATTAGTTAATTATACTATGTATGATTAATTGATCAAAAAGATTTGAACAACAGGAAAAATTGTGTCCTTCATCAATTATTTATACTCTAATTTCGGTGGTGTACGCTTCTCCCACCGGTTTGTCATCATTACAGGCTCAATTTAAATTTTTACCGTGGTAGTGCAAGGACCTGAATTACGTAATTCTTTATGGCCAGAATCAACTAAACTCGGCCCAAGGCACCCTTTTAGTATGGGTGCACGGGCCTCCTTACTAATGAGCTACCGTTACTTACAAAGAAGACTATAATTGGTATCTATTTGCAGCAAATGACTTATTAGTCAGATATTGTAGATTTAATAAGCAGGCTTTTCTATTCTTTCTTTTTTTGCTTTTTAGTAATCAGATGCTTCTAAGGATTCCATGGCATTTTCTAGAAGATTTTGATCATTTAATAGAAGGTTTAAGAATTCAGATTCTGTTTTAAAGTATTGTTTAGCAAATGATGGAATATTCGAGTTGAAAATTTTTTCAATTTCTTGTAGTTTTAATTTAGCAGCTTTTGAGATGAAATCGATGGCTTCTTGAGCTATTGCATTTGGATTTGGATTATCGTAGCGAGTTTGTACGACAATCATGTCACGATCGATGTACACGTCGTTGTAAGTCACACCTAAACATTCAGCGCATTCGATTATATCAGATTGGGCTTCTTGTGTTTTCAAGTTCTTGATAGTATCTTCTGGAGGTGTATTGAAATCTAAATTTACAACATCTTCGGTTTCGTTTGGCCAGCCACTGAAATATTCTAGTCCATTAAGAAATAAATATACCAATCTAGAATTAAATATATCGACGTAGACTTTACCGTTTCTTCTGGTTAGGTCAATTTTCAATTTTATACCGAGCCATTTTGCAATCAAGTCATAGCGTTCATTTTTCGTTTTTTTAATTTCATTCAAAATTGGATTTACATATTTAGATACTTGAAATGTAAATACTTGATCTTCTTTATCGTTAGGTATAAATCCATAACAGTTCAAAAAAGTTTTAATTGAATTTTCTAAATGATAACAGATTGTAATTTCGAAGCTTTCTTTCTTATTTTCAATAACACTTGGATCCAATTGTAATAACACATCTCCATTTTTCCTATCAACATCAAAGTATGAGTTTGGTTTACTTTCATGATTTGCAAAATCTAAAAATGGTACCAATGTAGTATCAGTGAAAAAATCAACCTGTTCTCGATCAATTTCTTTTGGGATATCTAACAGTCTTGATCTAATTGCTTGAGCAAACTGAAAAAATTTATCAAATGGTAACTTGGATTCAAAATCATTGATTACGCTTGATATCTCTTCATATAATGATTCAAATCTTGATCTGACAATTTTTAAACTTTTAAGAGTTTCTTCTTCATAATCTTCAAACTCTTTGGGTATACATAAAACTTCAGTCTTTGCTAAAACATCAATATACTGGCAAAAATTCTTCACTTCAATATTATCCAGTTTCATTCCTAATTCTTTTGATAAGTAAAATCCAACCACGTAACAAAGGATAATCTCTGTTTCACTTTGTACTGGACATCTTTCTAATATTCTACTAACTATACTAGATGATTTTAAATCAGTTTTTCTAATAATCTCCTTCTTCTCTAATAAGGTAGTATAGTTATAATAAGAAGTCTTGGGAATTCGAACTAATGTTATAATACCATCTTTCTTAAGTTCGAACTTTGTAATATCAAATTTCAATCCATATCCACCTAATGAGCTCTTGTCAACTGAAACATTCGGATGTACACTGATTCCACAGTCATTGACCCATTGGTCAAATGACTCAATTGAGTCGAATCCACTGGGGGTTACCTTAGCATATGTCATTTCCGTTGAAAGAAGACTAGTCTACCATTTCCATCTCTTTATCTGTTCATTTTTTTTAGTGTGCGTCATTTTGCCTGGTGCTTGGTCTACTAGCAATCAAAAGCTTTCCTTCAGACTTTATTTGTCTACAATAAAATTTAATTACTTGTTTACACATTCAATATTATCAAATTCAATACTTAATACCCTCCATTCATGTTATTGAAGCTTTGATATGACTGGATTGAATTTATACCGACCTTCGCAGAAGACGTTCACTAACTAAAAAAAAAAAAAAAAAAAAAAAAAAAAAAAAAAAAAAAATAGAAAAAAAGAAAAAAATCTAATCCTTTGAGAATTATACAGAAAGAACGAAGAAGAAAAAATTTTTTGAGTTTACTTCACTACTTCAAATAGCTTTAAACTTTATAGAACTTGAATTAGATAATGTCTTGGGACGACGAAGATTTTGATATTCCAACCAACCCAAAGGTTGCTGCTGCTGCTGCCTCCTGGGAAGACGAAGAAAATGATGATCCGTTATTAGAATCCTGGGATGCTGAAGAAGAAGAAAAACCAAAGAAGACTACCCCAGCTCCTAAGAAGAAGGCTACTAGTACGCCAGCCAAGAAAGTTACTGTTGGTAGTGGTGCCTCTAAGAAACAAGTTGATCTTGATACTGTTGATGAAAAAACCAGAAAAGAATTATTAAGAAAAGCAGAATTAGATTCTGATTTAAATAATGCGGCTGACTTATTCGGTGGTTTGGGAGTTGCTGGTGATCAACAACCACAAGAATCATTTGATGTTAACGCTCATCCAAGAGAAAGAGCAGCACAAGCTGCTGCTGCTTCTCAGCAAGAATCAAAACCAGTTTTAACTAAAGATACTCCTATTGATGCCCATCCATTATTCCAACCAACTAATAAACAAGAATTTGAAAAATTAAGAAAAGCAGTTGCTCCAGCTTTAACTCAATTAGCTAAAGATTCTCAATTAATGTATGCATCTAATTTAGCAATTGATTTAATTAGAGATTTAACTCAACCTTTAAATGTTGAACAAACTAGAAAAGCTATTTCAACCCTTAATATTATTCTTAAAGAAAAGGAAAGAGCTGAAAGACAAGCTAGATTAGCAAAATCAGGTGGTACTGCAACTGGTGGTGCTGGTAAAAAGAAGGCCAAACCAGCTGCTAAAACCAATGTCAATAATTCTTTCAAAAAGGATCTTGATGATATGGATTACAATGATTTCGATGATGATGACTTTATGTAAAACCCCTCGATAATTCTGTCTTAAGTACTTGTCTACAATGTTTAAATGATTGTTCTTTGATTCTATTTATGCTATTTGTATAAAGTACAGTATAGTGTTCTTACTCTTATGTTCTTGTTTTGCTTTTTTTTTTGCTTTTTTTTTTTTATTCTTACCTGGTTCATATAGAATTAATATAATAAATTAGAATTTAATACCGGATCTTCTTCTGAATAACCTTTGCATTCTTTAAGATCGCTCCAAGGACGATCCAAGGTTGGCGTTTTATAATGACCAGGTTTACTACCTTCAATAATTACTGGAATCATTTGACCTGTTTTCAAGTCCCACTTACGATGCCCAATAACCTTGAGTATAGAACTTATAAAACCAGAATGAGAAGTCAATGATATTACTGTATTGTCATCATTGCTGAATATTTCATTTAATAATAAGTGAGCACGATAATTACGATGTTGGTGACTTTCATGCTTGTTTGCAATCCATAATTCATCATTAAAAGTAAAACCTTTATCGAATTGAACAAATGGGAAATTAAAATCAATGTAGCTTGCGTTATGCCTCTTACTTTCTGTTCCAATACCATAAGTTTCTCTTGCTAGTTCAACAACCTTGGGCTTGAAGCTATAAATATTGATCAAATCGGACCAAGTTAATTGGAAAGTTTGTAAAGTTCGAGTTAATGGTGATATATAGTACAGTTGAGGAATTGGAGCATTGTTATTATGAATTTGAGAATCCCATGCTTTTGATAAACTTTCAATCTGCTCTTCTCCAGTAGAAGTTAATTTTGCATCAAACCATTCGGCAGTTCCATTACCATCCTTCATCTGCCATTCACATGTCCATTCTTTTGACGGATAATATGCTTCAGCAACATTATGCCATGCTTCACCATGTCTAGCTAAAAAGAAAAGCTTGTACTGTTTTTTATGACCATGTTTATTATTAAGTCTTTGAATCTCCTCAATAACACTATTCCAAGTATGATGCTCTTCTAAGCCAAAATCATTGATAATACTGAATTTAGAATCATCAGTTGTTTCTTTCAGTTGTTTAAAGTACGAGTCAATACTCTGATATTCTCTAAAAACCTTCTTACCCTTCTTATGCTTGTTTATATCTATTTCTTCTGGTATTCTGAAAATAGCTTGTGGAATACTAATTGAATATACTTTCGCAATCAATACAAGGGCCAAAAAAAATGGTATTGAGTGCATTTTGGCTATTCTAGAAGTATAATTCTGGTTTTATATTCTTGTTTGATCCGTGATTTTAATCTCATCACGGATTATCTCTCCTCTTTATACTTCATTCCATTCCTATTTCATCGTTGTCATGTCTTGTGACCTAAATTCAGAAACCCTTGTGGTTCACCACGTGTAAAAACACGCTGCAAAAGCAAAAAAAAAAAAAAAAAGAAAGAAAAAACACTCGCGGTACGATAAACACGATCAGAAGTGATCTGAATCATCAACAAAGCTCATCATTACAAGTTTCCTGATTCATCAGATGTCAAGAATATATAACAATTCTTTGATATATTGTCTATGTTCTGGGCAGTCTATTGATGAAGAAACCAAATTACCAAATGCCATTAATGAAGCTGGATCATGTCATCAATTGGCGGATTTACTCTTCTGTGCCAATTGTCAAATGCATAAATGTAAATCCAAATGCTGTTCATTTGATATAGAATGCAAATACTGCTCCAATTGTTTGTTTGATTATACTGGGTCCAATGATATGGTTTGCTCGAAAAATTGTTTCGATTGCCCCTTATGTGATTCTACATTATCTATAAGTGTAAGTGATGATACTTTAGATGGGAAGCCAGGTAAAGTATTCAAATTTAAATGTCTGTATTGCAAATACTCTTACAAGACTGGGGTTATTACTAAGCCAAAATCATTAATTAATATAATAAAGTCTGAAAAAAAGAAAACTAGCCCATTTTCACAAATATATTCTAAATATTTAGATGGTTATAATGATTTGGTAATGTTACAACATCTACAACAACAGCTGAATAAGAGACTGGTTAAAATGACTCAATCCAAGAAGCAAAATAAACATTTATCAGAGAATATATTAACTAGAATGAAACAAATGAATGTATCAAATGTTAACAAAGATACATTTGATGAAATTGATATTCTTAAACATAAAGTATCTCTGAATTCACCCATGGAATTGAATGAAGATCAGGATAAACTCGATTCAAAAATGATTGCCTCGAAAACTGAAGCAACTGATTTTATTGCATTCGAACGTCAGTCGAAATTGAATATAAGTTTGTTGCAAAATATTAATGTAACTTCATCTAACGGTAAAAATCGTGGATTATATCCTGTTTCCAAATACCTTCGGGCTAAAAAATCATATAAATGCATTAATTGTAACACTCCTTTAGTAGTACCTACCAATGACCCTCTTCTGATCAAATTCTTAACTAAATGGAATGCTATAGATTATTTACCAACAATTCAAATTTCCGGGCTTGTGAATAAACCTTATCCAAAATCATTACGAATCAATCATCTGGAACCATTCATTATAAATCTTATTAATCCTCTCGACTATGAAATCAGTGCATCGATCTTCATTCTATCGGAATTATCAAGAGGTTTTATAAATCTGACCTATGATAATAACCAGCCATACGTAACTCAATTAACGTTACCATTGACAAATTTCACTGTCCCTGGTAGTCCATCTTCTAGTGATGACAAGACATCTTATATCAAAACGATTCCAACCCCATTACTTTCACAAAATACTAAATTATCAAGAGCTGAATTGCTAATGAGATTAGGTAAATTAAATAGTAATAATAAGTCTGTTTCGCCCGACGAATCCATTGATATCGAAAATTCAATGGTTGAGAAGGGTGTTAATTGGATCCTGATTCCTTTTTCCCTTGTTGTTAATTATACAATGTCACAACTTTCAAATGTTGATTATGAAGATGAAGTTAATATTAAGATACCCTTCTATATAACGGTAGAAGCAAAGTTGCCAGAGGAGTTTAAGAAATTGGGAACCTCCAAGAAGGGATTGAAATATGGTTTTTGGAATATTGTTGATTTAGGTAATTTTGCGATCAGTAATAACTAAAAGTATTCCTTCTTGTATATAATAAATAAACGTATTAATTTTTTCAAAAATCAAGAACCAATACACCAGCTATCTTGGCTAAATGTCTGGTATCGAGTAAGTTGGTTCCTTCTGTTGTACCTCCCCCTGTATTGACTGCCCTTTGTTGAGTATTTGGCTCTGGAACCATATCTACATCAACATCTTCATCATCGAATTCAAATTCATTATCTTGGCTATTATTTTTATTTTCGCCTTCAGCTACTGAGTCGATCCCATCTATTTGACCCGCTGTTTCCAATTCTTTCAATCTCTCTTCATTGGACCGAATAAGTGCTTCTTTAATGAAAAGCCTTATATATTCTGATGATAATTTAAGAGTATTGGTGGTGATCCTGGTGGATTCCTTTTTGAAAGCTGCTTCTTGAAAAATTCTCGCGAGAGTTACCACTGGGATATAAGTTTGAGAATTATCCCCTTCGTCACTCATCTTGTATAAGCTTGTATAAGGTTCCTTTATTAGTGAAGAAAAACTTGGTGGTCTGTTTCCAAAACTTCAATTCGCGTTCAAAAAACTAGGAAAAAAAAAAAAAGAATCGAAAAATCTACAAATTCATAATCACTAACTACTCGTAAGGACGTTTATTTTAGGTATAAAATGCTGATAGCGATAAGTCAAATAGATCATTCAATTTTCTTAGTGGGGTCTATTTTCAATACCTTATCAGGATTCAAAATTCTCTGTGGATCAAGGGCCAATTTCAATTTTCTCATAACGTCAATTGGAATATCACCCAATTCTTCCTCTAGTAATTCAATTTTACCGTATCCAATTCCATGTTCACCAGTACAGGTACCCTCTAACTCGATTGCTTTTCTGACTATATTGTGGACCACCCTCTCTGCTTTATCGTATTCCTCGGGGTGATATAGAATGAAACTATGAGCATTACCATCCCCAATATGAGCTACCAATGTGTTTTCTAGCCCTGCTTCGTCAATATCCTTCTTCGTTTCTACCAAGAAACGAGGGAGTTGAGATATAGGAACTGCTGTATCAGTTGTCCACAACTGAATATCCTTATGTCTCATTTTCCCTTGGTTAATTGTTGACCAGAGGGCGACTTTACGAGCTGACCATAATTCGACTGTTTCTTCTTCATTAGAAGCAAAGTCAAAATTAACCGAGCCATGCTTGGAACTAATTTGTTCGGTTTGACTGATCAATGATTTAACAACTTCTTCATTGGATCCACCAATTTTAAGAAAAAGTGTTGGTTTTTCCGTCCATTTTCTAGTGGTTTCACCAGAAGCATTAACACACTTCATCATTTTATCATCTAGTAATTCTATAGCATTGAGAGTTATTCCAGTAGTTAGGAATTCATTAACTGAATCTGCGGCATCCTTGATGGTTTTAAATGGAACTACGGCCACTCTTTCAACTTTCGGCTTAACGTGCAACTTCACAGTAACTTCTGTAATAATTCCTAATGTACCTTCTGAACCAGTGAAAAGGCAATTTAAATTGTATCCAGCGCTTGACTTTCTTGGTCTTTGTTTAGTTTTCACAATAGTTCCATCAGCTAAAACAACAGTTAATGACACAACATTTGTATAGGCTGCACCATATTTTGTTGCATTAGTACCCGATGAGTTATTAACCATGCAACCACCTACAGTAGCACCAGGGCCAGGATCAACAGGAAACATTAGGCTATAATCTTCTAAATAATCATTCAATGTCTCCCAACCTAATCCAGCCTCGACAGTTATATCCAAATCTGTTGGTTTAAAATGAACAATTGCATCCATATTCGATAAATCAATACTAATTCCACCTCTTGTTGGAATAAAATGACCTTCAAGAGACGAGCGACCACCAGTAGCCACGACTGGAATTCTGTATTTATGACATAATTTCATGATCTCTGAAACTTGTTCTGTCAGACGAGGGAAAACTACATAATGAGATCTTTCTGAGTCTAAAGCGTGATGAGTATTGAAATAAGTGTCTGCATGTTCGTCAATAACAGATTTTTCACGGCTAATATATAGCAGTTCATCATATTCTTCATCATTTTTCATACTCGATTTGAATATTTTCCTAATGTGGTCAATGGCTTGATCAATTTTTTTACTAGATGCATACTTTGGCAGATCTAATTCATTTAAAGATAATGTGGATTTATTCGTTTTATTTTTGATTTCATCCTGATAAATCCAAGCACCAAACATGGCCCCAGCGGTGAAAATTATTGTTTTACCCAAAACCCCGTTTGCAAATAAGTTGGATGGTGATAAAGGGGATGTAGATGTCTTATTAGAACTACTTGAGTTGTAGCGGTACTGAAATTTCAATTGTGGTTTGCGTAATCCTGATGATGGCCCTAAACATCGAGCAAATCCCGATGCCCTTCTCATAAGGAATTTTGACGGCATAATCCTACCTTTATTCAATCCAGAACTGTGTATGAGTCTTTGTTTTAACAGCTAAATTCACTCTTTCTATAAATATAGTCTATGGTTCCCGAGAAACCGAATCTCGAAAAGGCTAATCAAAAGCTCGTAAACATATTACCAGTCGTGTGAAGGACAACATCTCCTCACTTTAGTTTCCGCAGCTTATCCGTAAGCTAAGTACGATATCTTACCTGTTTCAAACGGTATTAATTGCAAATACTATCAAACTATCAAGTATATGTGGCTAACTAGAGTAATCTACTTGGTATATAAATCTAAAAAAAAATTATGCAAAAAAAGTTTGCATCAATTTTTCTCGGTGAGCTTACGTAATTTATTACGTAAGAACTGTTACTAAAGTTTAGCAGCAAGTATAAAGGATCACCACTATTTCGTCACAGAAACCAATGGTAATACTACAGTTTCATGAACAATAAATAATAGGCCCCTATATTAGAGCTATCTTTCACGGATTATCTTCGGAATTGAGGGATAACCCAAAATTGAAAGGGTTCGTTCTCAATTTATTTGAGAAGAGTTGATTCCCAATTTATTTGAGATGAGTTGATTCCTTTTGTGAAGCAGCAATCCCTCAGATACACCGATTGTGGTTTGGATGATCCCACTTTTCTAAACTATTTTTTGAACAATTAACCAATAGCAATTAGTTCATAATTAATATTTATGTAAAATGATGTTGTGCATATTAACAAAATTCCTTATTTTGTTAACTTTGCTGTTATTCTCACATTAATTTTAATCAGTTGCGAATTTTATTCATGACATAGAATATATATATATATGGAAAGATTTCTGGTATTTACGGCTTACAATTGGATATAATTCATTATTTAATATTGATACTGCAAAAAAATGTTTAGAAAAGCAAGTTCCATAACTAAAAACAGTCCAGTGAAACAATTACTTTTCCGTCGTAATGTCGCCAATCCACGTATTGACAAGCCTGAAGTTCACAAGACAACCTTAACATCTCATGAAAAGCCAGCTGGATTTTCTAGTGCCAGTATAAAAAATGGTAATGTTGATCAACCATTATTTCCAAAGGGTACATTTTGGAGTACTTACAGACGTTCGATATCGGGCGTACTTGGTGGTTTAGGACTGGCACTTTTCATTATGTATATTTGGCCAGTTGGTACTGTTGAAATCAGTGATGCTCTTGGTGGTGTTCCTTCAAGAGGTGATACTGCTGCTGTTGGATATAATAGAATAACTAATGAAACAGATGTTAATATTCCTCAAACTTATGCCCATTTGGATAAACCATCTGATGATGATGAATAATTGCACTATCTAGAAACGAATACATGATTTTTTAACTGATTAATATACCATGTAGACTTTTTATGTATTTCAGCTAGTGAAGGAAAATGAATGCCGTTTCTGTATATGCCTTGAAAAAACAGTAATGCTTTTATAAAACAGAACAGCAAGAAATACACTCTACAATCACATATAGTAGAGATGAATTATCATTTGAAAGAATGCACCAAGCTCGAAGACCTTTCAAGGCCCGCTACAATACCCTGAATCAATTTTTCAAATTAATACTTTTATATATCAACTTTATACATCCCCTTTATGCATGTCTTTTTCGCCTTTTAAACTCTTTTGTTTTTTTTCTGTGTTTTGCAACCACTGGAGTCAGAACAATGTTACCGATGGACGTCCATTCATGGCCCATTTATATCGAGCCTTTCCCAGTGACGCTCATCTGTTGATTATTCGCCCTATTGATACTCAGAGCCTTTTTCAATGATTTCTGTTTATAAACAAACTTTATTCTTGTTTTTAAAATCAACTTCGGTTGCATCGATATTTTCTACATTCTTAACTAATAGTTATGATTTTGACTCTATCAAAGGCAATGATAGCCATAGGCAAATAACTTAACTCTTGATAAAAGAAAGACATGAAACAAATATAGTTACTATTATTCTGAGCAAATTGTTCGAGAGTTCTTTGAATCAGGTGAAAATACTGTCAAATGGGTATTTCAACTGAAGACTGAACTAGAAACCTAAAAGAGCCAAGATCCGATAAGTGAGAAAGCACAAGTTATTCAATAAGGCTTCAAGTAACAGCTATACTGTGTTAATGATATATTATTAGTTACTTCGCTCCATCTCGTCAGTCTAAAATATTCCTCTTTAACAATTCAAACGCACGACTAAAACTAATTAATTTCTTTCACAGCAATGAGGGATCTCTGGAAGCACGTTTTTAATCGGCAAGTTCCCAAATACCAAGGCTTATTTTTTGCCCCTTTTAATAGCATAAAGCCCAATACATGGAGTATCAGGTCACCAGAGGTCTTTCAACTACATAATCGATATACGTTTTCTTTATTGTAGTTTTCGCTTCCTTGCAATACCAACCTATTCAATATCCGAGCACACTACTAACTCCAGGTGTGCATGAAAAAAATTTCGGTAAGTGAAGCGAAATGGACATGCACTGGAGTATACCTAAACTTCTCCGGCTATGTTACACCAGAAAGGGTATTTCCAAGACTCTTGCATTTTGCAGCCATGCTGGCGGGTACTCCATCCCATAACTGGATTGGTTGATATATATGAAATTTCAAAAATTTAAAATCTCTTGCCCTACGGCGAAATCCGTAAAAGTCTTGTTCAGGTTGCATCATTTGAGTTGCCGCTTCTGACTC
The DNA here is from genome assembly GCA_030569195.1 of Hyphopichia khmerensis. Taxonomy (NCBI): domain Eukaryota; kingdom Fungi; phylum Ascomycota; class Pichiomycetes; order Serinales; family Debaryomycetaceae; genus Hyphopichia; species Hyphopichia khmerensis. Next base: position 305,305 of record JAJMKE010000003.1, on the reverse strand, counting down.
GTGCTTCCCCAGTAATCTGTTTGGCTGTTAAAAATTCAAAAAACCTTTAACCTATGCATTCTTCCTAATTTCCTTTTGTCAAACTAAATATATATCCAACATCCAATAACATTCTCATAACCGGTGAACCTCTTGCCAACCCGTCAATAGCCCGTCAATAGCCTGTCAATCTCCTGTCAAAAACCTGTCAACATATTTTTTCTTCCCCCACATAAGAAGTCACCAAGAAATTTTGAAGTATTTTTTTTTTTTGGTGTACTATTTTTTTTGTTTGACGTGCAATAGCATTTGGAACCAACTTACAAATATACGATATCAAATACTTCACTAGCTTTGGTTAACCCTACAATGTTCTATTGTTAATCGTATAATTCGATTGAACACGTTCACTTGATAAGTATCTAATTAAAAATTTAATCTATTAATCTGGTTTTATTGAAATTCTTGATAAAGATACAAAGGATGGCCCCACGTGTAAATCAAAAGTAACCCATGTGTATGACACCAAAAAAATAAAAGTATCCCACCAAAAAAGAAAAAAAGGACTAAGTAAACTTTAAAAAAAAGAAAGAAAATAATAAAGAAAAAGAAAAGAAATAGAATAAGCAGTAAGTAAAAATAAAATTAAAAAGAAAAACATTGGGTTATTGCTCCATTTGTACTATCATTTTTAGTTATGCCTATTGAAAAATTTAACAATACTACTTTGTATAGAGGGGAATTGTTAAAAGGTATAGTTTGTATAAATAATGTAATAAATGTAATGATATCCGCAATTTGAATAGTTTTTTTTTAGAAATTGACATTTTATTTATTAGAAGTTTGATTTCTATTAGATATCTTATTAGTATATTTAGATATATAATTAAAAAAATTTCATTATGATTGAAGAAGAGAAAAGTCAGCCAATTGCAAAAGTTGGTTCAACATCATCAACATCTACCGAAGGGTTAAATCATAAACACTTTATTTATGATGAAGAATTAAGAAAATCTCGTTTTAAAAAGAAGCCAAATTTGACTGATATTTTAACGATTTTTTGTGCTGGATTTGCATTAATTTCTGATGGTTATCAAAATAATGTTATGACCATGTTAAATCCAACATTTACTAAATTATATCCAAAAGATTATGATGCAGATATGAAAACTGCAGTTTCAAATGCTTCAACTGTGGGGACAATTCTTGGTCAAGTTGTTATTGGTTTTGCTACTGATTTAATTAGTCGTAAAACTGCTATTGTTATTGCTACTGGATTTTTAATTTTAGGTACTATTATGTGTGCTGCTTCTCATGGTAAAACTATTAATGGAATGTTTTGGATGTTGATTATTTCAAGAGGAGTTACTGGATTTGGTATTGGTGCTGAATATCCAAGTTCATCAGTTAGTGCTAATGAAGCTGCTAATGAATCTCATAAAAGAAGAGGTTTCCCATTTGTTATGTGTACTAATTTCCCATTATCTTTTGGTGGTCCATTGGCTTTATGTATTTTTTTAATTGTTTATCAAATTACAAAAGTTCATGATGGTTTATGGAGAACAATGTATGCAATTGGTGCATTTTTACCATTATCAGTTTTTTATTTCCGTATGAAATTAATTAGTTCCCTTTTATTTAAAAAATCAAAAATTAATCATAATGTTCCTTATTGGTTATCTTTTAAATTTTATTGGAGACGTTTATTTGGTACTTGTATTTGTTGGTTCTTATATGATTTTGTTACTTTCCCAAATAGTATTTTTTCAGCAACAATTATTTCTCATGTTTTAAAAGGTTCAGCTAATGGTAATTTAGAAAAAACTGCTGAATGGACTCTTTTATTACAAACAATTTCTTTACCAGGTGTTTTCATTGGTGCTGTTTTATGTGATTATATTGGTCGTAGAAATACTTTATGTCTTGGATTCTTGGGTTATATCATTTTTGGTTTAATTATTGGTATCGCTTTTACAAAAATTTCTAATATTGTTCCTTTATTTATTGTTTTCTACGGTATATTTATGAGTTTTGGTAATTTAGGTCCTGGTTGTATGATGGGTCTCGTTTCTTCAGAATCTTTTGCTACTCCAATTAGAGGTACCGCTTATGGTATTTCTGCAGCTATTGGTAAAGTTGGTGCCGTCGTTGGTACTAAAGTTTTCACTCCAATTGAAGATAACTTGGGTGAAGGTTGGACTTTTATAATTGCTGCCATTTGTGGTTTGGTTGGAGTTTTGGTTGGTTGGTTTTTCATTCCTCAATTAAAAGATGATGATTTAATGCAAGAAGATATCAAATTTAAAAATTACTTGTTAGATCATGGTTGGAATGGTCATTTTGGTACCGATGAACAAGTTGATTTGGAAAAGGAAAGAGCCATTGATGACGATCTCGTTAATGACTCTGACGTTGAAAATAAGAAAGAAGAAATCGATTACCAAAAACAATTCATACATTAATCTTCTTTCTAATTCTTTCTCTTTTCTCTCTAGGGTTATTCTTTGTTTAGAACGGTGTTATTTTTACAATCTCTTTAATAGTTTTATTATTTTTTTTTTTTTTTCTATTTTCTATTCAAATGTATTCAAATTATAATATTTCAAGCTCATGTAACTGCAAAAAAAATAGTTCAACGCGATTTCTGCTCTTCCTTTTTGTGTATATTCAGTTTAGTTTTTGAAAAATGTGGGGAAACCCGTGCAACCCTCCGATGATCATTCCCTCGTACGCCCTCTTTCCTTTTTCGGATTTGTACCCCCAGACAATTTCATTAATCATTTATAAATAGCCATATTATATTGTACAAAGCTGAAGGTCTTATATACTTGAAAAAACGAATTGGCTCATTTGAAACGAGAGTAACGTTATTTAGAGATTACGAGTTAGTTCGGGGAAGCGGGCGTTGGGCCCTTTCTTAACTTTTTCTCAGTCAATAAGTTTTTTAGTCACTTGTTGCTATGCTGGTAACTAACTGAGTTTACTTGAAGTATAGCAATTAAGACCAAAATATGTGATACTTTGGTCAATTCAACATATCGCCTTGAAAGTCTGTATGTGAGAGTGTCATGCATCATATCTTCCCCATGTATATTACTAGTTAATTTACTGTCCTAAGCCCTTTTTACCTTTTGTAGAGAAGATTCAATTTCGAAATCGTTTAACGAAAATTACGTAAAATACTTGCAGGGCACTCCTCAAAAAGGTTGTTCCACCCTTCTCCTTATTGGAATCACAAATTACGACCCTTACTCAAAATCCATACGTCTATAAATGTTATCTAATACTGTATAATTATAATTCCTTATAAACCGAGTATTGCTAGTACTTCAAAAGCGTTTTGCAGCCACTCACCAAATCATTGACTAAACGCACGACCGCTTCGGAAAAAATTTTCCTCTCAATTTTTCAGCTGTTCACTATATGATAACTTTGTTTCATCTTCTAGAAATACAAAAATAAATTGTAAGAAATATCAAAAAAAGAAGAGTCTACAGCACGATGGTTTCCATTATGGTCTCCCACTAACGTACTCAGCATCGCTCTCAGCAGCTTAATAATTATTGATCGGACGGGTAATCATGCTTTATGCTGGATATGGCCGTAGACATTTGAAATAACTTTTGAGGTGTCTGAGTCGTTGCTACTGCGGTAAGAAATGGAATATGCCACAAGGGAGAAAATTAACAGTTTTCTCTATCTGTAGTTCTCATTATACTTCTTATTGTACTTATATTTAGTTTAGTGTTTAGTAAAATTTGGACATAAAAGTGAAAAAAAAATTGCTAATGTCTTTTAACCAGACCTCCAATGGCCCTGAGTACTTTTGGTTTGACCTCTGATATATTCTTACGTCTGTATGTGAAATATTAGAAAAAAAAAAGCAAGAGCTTCAAGTTGGTGTACCAGTATTCTGCATTTTGGATTTTCTAACTTCTAAGTGTTTTCCCTTCACTCTCTCGTTATATACTAATATTTAACTATTATATATATATATATATTGTTTAAGACAATCCTTCTCTCTAATATCCTTTATAACTTTCCTATATTCAGTAAAATCCACAAATGAATGTATACCCTTTTGCTGTGTAAGACTTCTCAATTTGTATTGCTTTATGTCATATCGCTCCCCAGCAATTAGCTCGTGCTTTTTGATACTTAAAAGACTTATTTGAAATATTTCTATGGTGCTTTCCTGAATCACAATACTCTAATATATCATCTAACTAAACCAATACAAATATTAGCTGGTCTCTTCAAGCATATTTGGCTTGATCTTGTAAATCAACGTCCCGGTATTGAATGTCTCTTAGTTCCAGTAATAACCAGAATTCAAAACCATTCAGAGAAGGTCTTTTTTACAGATATTTTAATTCATCGACTTATATGACTATATTTTTACTTGAATTCCTTGTCATATGATAATCCCCTCTTAAGAGAGCTGGAAAAACACTACAAGCAACAATTCTTTTTTACAAATTACGATAGTAGTTAATGGTTTTGACATCTACGACTTTGGTAGTATTCGATAAAGCTTTGAATTTTACTTCCATTACTCTTCCATGACAGCCGATTTAGCGAAATGAGGAGTGTTTTGGTAAGCCTCTCGTAGGTTCTTCATTAGTTTCTGGTTCTTCATCTATAAGCAAAGTACATTTAAATATTACTTTCACTCGGATTTCTTCCGAAGAAGCAAGTTTTTGCCAAATGCCCTCGCTTCTGGCAAATTCGGCAGATTAGCTTAGATTTTGGGTATCCAACTTCTTTTCCGCCCTTCTTACCTTTCACTTTGATGGAATTTTTCAATTTATTTGAATAGTCAACAGACACAAGAGCAGAAGCGGCATTGGTGATTTCCCGGTCAACGTTGACATCTTCTTGAAGGTATGAGATAATTTCAAAATTGTTTGACGGTATAGAGTTCTTTGCAAAAGCTGTTTCGATAGTTCCAGCCATACAGTTATAAACTGGATGCAAGATATAACCCAAATCAAGTTGATCCTCTATTGAGTCTAACGAGCTTCTTATAATTCGTGAAGCTACCCAAACGTTTTTGATCTGTCACAAATATTGAATAATGATTAACCAATAGAATTAGTTACTTGCAACTAGGCCTTTGCAACATCCTTTAATGCAAAGATTCAGTAGGATCGAGCTATTACTATGTAAAATTATATTTGTTATTATACTTCATAAACCTAGAGTTTATTTTTGGTAATTAAGTAGTAAGAATAGCTGCTCAAAGTTTCAGATACAGAATCCGCCCAATATGTGCTCTTGTCGATATGAAAGTGTATAAAGTTGTGATTATATTGAAGGTTGACGATAGAAAAAACGTAATATATTTTTGAAAGGTCCAAGACCCTTTTCATATCAGCTCAAAATATATCATTGTAGACTTAACAATTGTGTAGTCCATGGGCAACTAGTTTTTAGTTTCATTGTAAACTAGTGAAGTAATCTACTTATCTCGTGTTTTTTATTTAAAATATGACTGTTACTCAATGCAAGTAAGAAGCAATAAAATCTTTACGTTGGTGTAAATTCTGAAGAACTTATATTTCCAATACACGTGAGTTTAGAAGTATGAGTAAGAGCAGAAAATTTTCAACTTTTCAAGGATAGCATGAAACATTGAGCTTTTTGGTAACAAGCAACATTTCCTAGTTTAAAATACCACGTATCAGCGTAGAAACAAGTTCTTTCTGTGCTTTAAAAGATAAAAATTGCAGCAATTACGTTGCAAATTTTGCAGTTCATCTTGATAGTTCTCCTCGATCTAGACTGACAAAGCCAGAAGAAAGTTACAAGCTCAACCGCTATCCACCTCGACTTGGGCCGGGATGCCTTATTGGACTTTATCAATTCCAGCTTGTTGACTTTGATTGCAAAATAGAACATGACTAATAGCGTGCTTATGTAATAGCAGCATAACTGCGAGAAAGATGGAAAAAAGTGGTGTATTTCGCGGGGTCAGCCAATGAAGCATTTTTTTTAATTACTGACTCACTCCGATTACTCATTAAATTTATTACGGGGTAGCCTCTTTTCTTAAGTATATATATATAGAAAGCAAAAGAAAAAAATAAAAATTTTTCACTTTTTCCAAATACATCAAAAGCCATATAACATATAGATCATAAGATATACATCATGCCTATGTTAAAAGATCCTTCTATTAAGTATAAGCCATTCCCACCTGTGAATTTACCAAACCGTCAGTGGCCAAGTAAGACCCTTGAAAAAGCTCCTCGTTGGTTATCTACTGATTTAAGAGATGGGAATCAATCATTACCAGATCCTATGTCAATAGCAGAAAAGAAAACATATTTTCATAAGTTAATTGATATTGGATTCAAGGAAATTGAAGTAGCATTTCCTGCAGCATCCCAAATTGATTTTGATTTTACTAGATATGCCATTGAAAATGCTCCAAGTGATGTTTCAATTCAAGTTTTAAGTCCTTGTCGTGAAGATTTAATTAAGAGAACGGTGGAAGCAGTTAAGGGGGCTAAAAGGGCTACTGTACATATATATTTAGCAACCTCCGATTGTTTCCGTAATGTTGTTTTCAATATGACTAAAAAACAATCTTTAGAATTAGCAGTCAAATGTACTAAATTAGTTAAATCATTAACAAAAGATGATGATTCTAATACTGATTGGGATTTTGAATTTAGTCCTGAAACTTTCTCTGATACAGATTTAGATTATGCCGTTGAAATTTGTGAAGCAGTTAAAAATGCTTGGGAACCTTCAAAATCAAAACCAATCATTTTTAATTTACCAGCAACAGTTGAAATGTCAACTCCAAACGTTTATGCTGATCAAATTGAATTTTTCAGTACTCATATTTCAAATCGTGAAGAAATTTGTATCTCTTTACATCCTCATAATGACCGTGGATGTGCAGTGGCTGCTGCTGAATTAGGTCAAATGGCTGGAGCTGATCGTATTGAAGGTTGTTTATTTGGTAATGGGGAACGTACTGGTAATGTGGACTTAGTAACCTTGGCCCTTAATCTTTATACTCAAGGGTATACTCCAAACCTTGATTTTTCAGATATAAATTCAATCATTGATGTGGTTGAAAAATCAAATAAAATTCCAATTCATGCAAGAGCTCCTTATGGTGGATCCCTTGTTGTTTGTGCATTTTCCGGTTCTCATCAAGATGCTATTAAGAAAGGTTTTAGCAATCGTGAAGTTAAAAATGAACAATATTGGAAATTACCTTATTTACCTTTAGATCCAGAAGATATTGGTCGTACTTATGAAGCAATTATTAGAGTTAACTCTCAATCTGGTAAAGGTGGTTCTGCTTGGGTTATCTTACGTAACTTAGAACTTGACTTACCTCGTGGTTTACAAGTCGAATTCTCTAAGCTTGTTCAAAAACAAGCTGAAGTAAAAGGTCAGGAATTATCAAATGAAGAATTATGTAACTTATTCAAAAATGAATATTTCATTGACACTCCTAATAAAGAATTTTATAAATTAGTGGATTACTCAATCTCAAATTCCTCTAGTGGTGAAAGAACTATCGATTTCGAATTATTAATCGATAATAAATCAACTAAGATTTCTGGTAAAGGTAATGGGGCAATCTCTTCCTTTGTTAATGGTATTAATAATTCTTTAGGCATTAATTTGGATGTTAGACATTATCACGAACATTCCTTAGGTAAAGCAAGTGATTCAAAAGCTGTTACCTATATTGATACAGAAGTTAATGGTAAATTCATAAGATGGGGTGTTGGTATTCATGAAGATGTTACTCAAGCTTCCTTCTTATCAATTGTCTCCATCTTAAACGGCTTAAAAAGAGATTGATTTGTGTTTCGCACTTATATCAGACCAAAGTCAAAAAATCTCAAAAGCTCAATACTTTGAAAAAATATATATACCTTGTAATTTATAGTCATTTCATTAATATAAACAATTTCGAAATATATCCGTAAAGTATGACCCAAGAAGATATCGGTGAAACATATAAGCAAATAAATGAAGCTGAAAAGCAGGCTGCTGCTCTTGAAAAAATGCTTGATCAACTAGATGCTAAAATGGATTCCATTTTACAAGAAACTGAAGAAATTAGTAAGGTTGATAATGAAGAAAAAAATGATAACCACGATGGCAAAAAGGATTTGGCTTCTGAATAATTCTTACATATACAGATGTTACTATTGATTTCAATTATTTGCTTAATCTATGAATACTTTAGTTAGCTCTATATGTGTATAAATGAATGAAAAAAAAAAAAAATTAAAAAAAAATCTAACAGCCAAAGGCTGTGATCTATAAATATTCCTTAATTGCTTAATAAACTCATCAATTGGCCCCTAGTAATGAACTCTGGTTCCTCTGTTTCTTCGAATGGATTATTGGGTAATCTTGGATTGATGATCTTCTCTAAATCTCCTTCTTCATTATTACTCAATGCAGCAATTTGAATTTTGGCAGGTTTCCCACCTTCTAACCACCATTTATGAATATCAGAACTTGGTGGAGGTAATGCTTGGTCGTTTATGTCGTTGATTAAAAATGATACATCATTATTGGCAAGGAACAAATCATTAATATCACCACCAATTGATTTACGATAATTCTCATAAAGATCAAATGCAAGGTTCTTTTTGACACTTTCGTTGATAACGTTGACTGATAATTGAAAAATTGCAATCACGGGACGATGATCACTAAATATAATATCTTCACAACAATCATATAACTCTTGCTTGATGATTTTCTTTCTCGACATGTTTAATATACGATCTGTCCATGCTGGAATACGCTGCTTTTCTGATGTGTCATAAACTTTAGTACCATTATCATATTTATAAGTAGGAGCGAACTTTATTTCCATTTCATCAAAAAAGGGGAAGGTTTCTCCATTTGCCATTTGTTTGTTTAATTGATCATATTCGAATAATTTATTAAAGTTTTTCAATTCAATTAAAGGCTTAACTTGTTCATTTGGTAACCCTATTCTGAAATTGAAATCACCTAGCCATACAACCGCATCATGATCTTTAATACTTCTATTCTTCGAAAATTTGATACCTTTTATCAATGTTTTGTAATTTTGATGACGTTCTTCAACATTACTTAAACCAGCAGCTAAATGTGAAGATACTAAACATATGTCCGTATTTGAATATCTAAAGCTAACAGCAACTCCACCTTTATTGGCACTATAACCCCCAAGTCCCGTCTTTTTGAAGTTACCCTCAACATTACTGACATTTTTGAGTTCTTTTTCTTTGATAAATAAAAGTAGTGCTATACCCCCAATTTGACCTGTCCATAGACTAACGTACTTGAATTTTTCGGGGTTATACTGATCAAGAGTCAGTTTAATTTTTTTCTCCCAAAAGAGTCGATTTACTGAGTCGGTATTTACCATTTGACCAGCGGTTAACTCAACAATTTCTTGAAATCCAATAAAGACTATATCATAACTAGTTCGAATGTCATGTTTTGAAGGGAATAACCATTCTTTAACATCTTCTTCATGGCAAGTACCATTGACGTTGAAAGTACTAGCAAATAATTTTATATTTTTGAATGAACTGTATTCTTTGGAACGTTTCATCAATTCTCTAATGACGTAATCATGGATTGGGTTATGTAATGTAACACTCACTTGATCTTGTAATCTACCTAATAGCTTCAACATGGCGGTTTCATTTGCTTTGGGGTCAACCACACCACTCAAATATTTTTTAGTGAAATGAGACTTGACTGAATTTTTAGTTGAAGCAGCACTTGAGGCTTGCAATTTTGACGAGTAAGTTAAGAAATTAAGTGTGATTTTATTAATATGTTCTTCATTTTCTTGCCATAATTTGGCATGTTTGATATATAAATCATGATCAACTTGAATGCCAATATCTCTGAATGCCAATTCAATAACTTCTTGACTTATAATTTTAGAAATAAAGTTGGCTTTATTTAAGCCATCGAATGAGTTAACTCTAAACACTCCTAACTGCTTTCCTGTATAATGTCTCTTATTAATATCATAAAATAAAGCGCCAAAATTAATAATTGGATCTACCAAAACAGGAACAATTTCATAGGGATTTGATGAATTATAACCAACTTTCTTCATAAGAGAGGTTGAAACTGGAAGATTTGTTAGATTTATCGAATAAGAAGTCCCGGTGACTCTTTCATTAGTATGTTCGTTAAAATATTTGATGTGTTGTCTAAAGGCATCATTTAGTTGACCTTTATAACTTTTAAAATCTTCTGATAAAGCATTAATCGCATGAACTTCACTAAATTGATTAACCAAGCGATCAAAATGACGAGTGAAAGCATGTTGAGAAGCTTCAAAAGATCTTGGGAAAATGATTTTTTTATTCTTTGATAACAATTTCTTTTGTGAATTATCCAATTCCCAATAAAGTGGGACATTACCTCTAACTATAACGTATGCAAATACAAATTTCTCTGTATAAATAATGACTTCAGTTTCAACATAATTTGATACAGCACCATTATCATCACAACCCCAATCTCCAAATAATGGACCATTTTTTATGCAAGACTGTTTTGATATCAAAGTTAGAAGAGCATCTTCATCACCTCTAATTTTGGTATTCACTGTTTGAGCATAACCTCTAGTTATAATGGTTAAAAACCCGGTATTATCAAAAATATCTTGTTCATAAAGTGATAATCTATTTCTAAATTCCATTAGTTCAGATATCATGAAAGAGTTCCAAGTAAATCTGGTGAAATAAGAGGAATCTGCCATTAATTTGAATTTAGAAGAATCATGCAAAAAGCCTCGTTCTTGAATGTTGGAGGTAATATCGAAATCTGTTGAATAATAAAAGCATCCCAGTGATAAGAATTTTCTAACCGAGGCAGCTGGGTATTCTGAAGTAATTCTTTCTTCATTATTGTGTTGTTGCTGTTGTTGTTGCTGTTGTAATTGTAACTGATTATCATTTATCAAATGATCGAATTCATCATTATTAAGACAATAAAAATCAACAGCAGATATTTGGTGTACCTTATCATCGAGAGTTGGTGATGCTGCTGTCACACTACCAGTGATAAAACCCAAGTAGATATTACTCTTAACATTTAAAAACCCAATAAAACCCAATAGTTGTTTATTTGAACGAGATTTACGAGGAGTTATATCCTTGTAAGAAGTAAGATTTAAAAGCTCCAGTCGAACAAACTCCACAATTACTTTATTAGATAATGAGCCGGATGAATTGGAATCTTTATTAGAAGTTCCATTTCGATGATGATGAAGATAATGATGATGATGCTTATAAGTAGGAGAAGGATGTCTTATGATTAATGCAAAGCCATTACTGACTAGCACGAATGATCTCGGAGTCTCATTGAGATAAAGTTTCATTCTATGCAAATTTGAATTAGAATCTTCTTAACTAGTTGAATTACTCTCTTTCCTTTTCTTCTTTCTGCCCCCTTATTCTAATCACTATTAGATCTTGAGATAAGAATATATTATAATATGAGGATCTTGATCGACTCTTGAAAAGAAGCCAATCAATATCAAATGAAATTGAGCGTATTCACTAGTCCGTCGACTTATCAAACGTTTGAATATGAAAGTTTTGAAGAAACTTTCCTAATCAAAGTCTATTGAAGATCAAAGGTAAGCGAAGATTACAGCCTCTCTGTCCTAAAAAAAAAAAAAAAAAAAAAACACACACACACACTAACCGCTCTAAAACTTTGTTGTCAATATCCTGCACAATATCCCACTACTTCTCGATTTTATATGGGTACATCCAAAGATACACCATGTATATTTCGATACCCACAAGACTTATTGTAGAGTAAATAGCTTGTGGCAGCTGGGGAGGTAAAGGGGAATGCTTTGTGATATCATGTTTCTAGAAAAAAAAGAATTGTAGTCAATTATGTTTGCTGTTTATTGTATGTGGAGTATACTTTCATCATGGTTTGCAGCGAGATTTACCTAGTATAACAAAGAAGGTAATACCAAGATCAAGAAAGATTAGGACCCTTTATGTTATGAAGTGATATACTTACAGAAAGGAGAATGTGAAAGAAAAGGGTATGGTTGAATTAATACCTTTGGACAATAGAATACCCTCCTATTGTACAAAAAAAATGAATAAAATCTGGTAAAACATGTTAAAAAACCAGTAAATACAAGATTGTCTCAAGTAAATTCTATGAACCCAGTCAATCAGACTGGAGTATGGCAGTATCGATAGGTTATCTTGCCAATCCACCTAATCAGTACAGTATCGAATGACTTAATTCAAGCCACAAACTGAATTGAGAAAACTAATTGAAATGATTTCATATCCATGACAAACTTGGACAAGAAAACAAAAACATCTGAAGAACAGATGCACTTCGTCTAAACTACAAGCTGCCAATTGAAGAAATACATAAAAATATTATTACATATACACAGATATATATATATGTATACTCATTTCAGCATTACATTGCATTTAGTTAATCAATGTTGCAGCAAAACGATGAAGTAGAAAATCAATTGTTTTGATGATCTGGAAAACTACAATACAACTAAATCCGGTAATAGTGAAACCTTGAACTTTTCAGCCACTACCAGCAACCAATTCTTAAACATAGTATTGAAATGAAATAATGTATGAAGTAATGTATTGATGCTTTCGAATAATGTAATTTAATAAACAACAACCATAACAGAGAACAAATGAACAAAAAAAAAAACAAAAAAATGAACAAAAAGAAAGAAAGAAAAGAAAAAGGGAAAGAAGAAAACGAAGAAGACAAACCGTAAAGCACAGGCAACTTAAAGAGAGCTAGCACTGTACTCAAAGACAACTTATGGGGTGAATCAAAAGAAACATCAGAGACAATTCACTCAAAAAGAACTCAAAGTTAACTCAAAGTCACTTCTAAATACTACCAACATCATCGTCTCTCTATGACAATGTAAATGCATACATAATAGTGTTAATAATAGTATTGTTATATTAATGCTACACCCTAGTTGCTTCTATTGAATCGATTTTATTGCAGTAATTATTTATTATTTTCTTTTTTTTTGCTCATTATTATTATTGAGTATTTATTTTTTTTTTGTTTCTTTCTTTCTTCTAATTAATTAACTAAAAGCGGAAAATATGCAGTACCCACACTGTTTGTTGATTTATAGTCCGAATCTGGTAAGGCAACGAGACTTTCGCATCTTTGATGGAAAATCAGCTATTCCATTAGTACAATATAGTCAATTGGTAAACATATTCATATAGACTGGAATATCTCTCTATACTTATTCTGAATTTCATGGTTGATACTAAACTTTTGCTCTTTTCTTTACTTCTTTTCCCTAGTTCCAGTTCAGTTTTTTTTTTTGTTAACTTCTTTTCTTTCCAAACTCTAATGGTTGATAATTGAGTTAACATCATCATTGAAATATTTTGCCAGTTACTACTGATTCTTCTCCTTTACAACGAGTCTCCTTATTCAACTGATTTTGTTACATCTTTCATTTAAGCAAAGCTCCGCTCTTCTTAAAATCTCAAACACAAATTACATAAAAGAATAAAAAAATTTTTAAAACAAAAAAAAAAAAGCAAAACAGCATCAAATCTTGAAACTTAAACTTGATCAAGAAACTCATTCAGAAAACTCTTCAAATAGCTAAAGTACATTAAATTAATAATAAACGAAAAAGGAAACCTTCAGAAAAGAATATTCATAGAAGATTTGACTGTCATCATGGAACAGTATAACAACAATTGGCTTAATGCTAACAAATCCATTCCACTTCCTACAGAAGAATTTGATCAATATTTTTCTCAGTATAATGAAATTGATGATCTATTCAATGAAACCTTGACTGGTTTACAAGACTTGGATGTTCCTTCCGGTTTTGCCAATATTGATGCTAAACAAAATAACTTAATGCTTGATGCTAATCATCATTTACCTTATTCTTCAACATCTAGTTCTTCTCCTCATCATAGAGCTCAACATTCTCAAAGTGCATCTCCTAATTCAAAACATTCAAGAAAAACTAGTGGTACCGCTATATTTGGTTTTGTTGATCATAATAGTGAACTTTCTCTTAATGGAATCAATTTAGATATTAATAAATCGGTTAAACCAAGTGTGGATTTATCAAAATCAATTATGCCCGGTGAATTATTGAAAACTTTAAGTAATTCTCAAACTAAACTTCAACAAGTTTCACCTCAACAATTAAGTCATAAAGCAAGTAATTCTCAATTAGATTTTAATTTTTCAAATAATCATTTCCAAGATCCTTCAAAACAAATTCATTTGAATGAAGAAGATGAATTCGATTTAGATGATTCAAAAAATAATAACCTTCCAAATGAGCAGGAACAAAAACAATTGGGATCTCCTTTAAAACAACAACCAAAAAATGAAGATTATATTGTAACTAATCAAAATCCTGTCTCTTATAAATTTCCTCCTTCACCTTCTCCTGCTTCTCCTGTACCTCATCATATCCCTTCAGCTCAAAATCTCCCTCCTTCAGCTCAATCTCTTCATTCTAATTCAAGTAATCGTTCTGTTAATAGTTATTCCGTTAAATACTTGAAAGAACTTACTAGATTTAATGGATGGAATTCTGGTGGTTCAAAGAATTCTGGTGGCTCTCAACAACAACTTCAACCTCCCGTTAGTTATGTTGATGATATAGAACCTTTATTGAATGATGATGAGCTTTATCCTGACCCTATCCAATCTCCTTTCCAACCAAAAACTACAAACAATCAAGAACCTTTACAAAATCAATCTACTCCATTTAAAAATAATAATCAAAATGAACAACCTTCTCTTCAACCAAATCCAGAATTAAAATTTGTTCCAATCCCTGTTCAAGGACCAACAAACTTTGGAAGAAGAAATGATTTGAAACAAATACCAGAAATTAATCCTATGAATATAAAAAATACTGAAAATGCTAGCTTGTTTTTACCACCTCCATCACCTCCAATGTTGTCAAATGGTTCTCCAGAATGGCAGTCATCTCCAGAACCTCAATCACCATCACCTTCAAGAGTCACTTTAAATCAAGGTTACTATAGTAATGCAAGTACCGTTAGATCTAATGCTTCACAATTTTTATCTCCACCAGGTAATCAAATGAATAGAAATAATAAAAATTTCTATAATCCCCAATACTTTTCTGATAGCATTTATGAAAATGAAGGATCTTCACAAAATATGGCATTCCAACAACAAAGCCATTTACAGTTTCAAAATCAATCTTCTCCTGCTTATCCTAATTCATTGAATTCTTCACCAGTGAGATTTAATTCTTCTCCTTTGAGAAATGTTCATACAAGCAATGACGATACACTTGATGCGAATGCTACCATAACCCAATTAACTCCTTTAAAAAATCAACTCCCAAATACTCCTAATCGCAGCAAAATAAAGTTGGAATGGAGTCCAATAATTTCACCTAATGCAAAATCTTCAACTGATGTTAGAAAAGCAATTCAACAATCATCCCCTCGTCGTAAAATAAAGAAAACTTCTTTATTACCTCCAGGTGAGTTGGATCAATACTGGGAAGGTCCTGATGAAAATAAAATTTTTACTTGTACTTATAAAAATTGTGGTAAGAAGTTTACTAGACGTTATAATGTTCGCTCTCATATTCAAACTCATCTAAGTGATCGTCCATTTGGATGCTCTTACTGCCCTAAGAAATTTGTTAGACAGCATGATTTAAATCGACACGTGAAAGGCCATTTGGAGGCAAGGCATTGTCAATGTCCTTGTGGTAAGGAATTTGCTAGACTAGATGCGATGAGAAAGCATAGAGCTAGAAATATTTGTTCGGGAGGAATTGCAAATTCTGAGAATAATTGTATAACTAAACCCCAAAAAGGTCGCAATAAAGTTGCAAGTCCCGAAGTTTTGAATGATTTTACTTCTGATAAGCTTAGTGATGAATTGACATCTGCACTCAATGAACATCAAGAGCTACAACACCAATTCCACCCACAACAATTTCAATAGTTATTTGACGTTAACTTGGCAAAGAAACAAAAAACATTCATATCCTTTCATTGACTTTAATTTTCACGACTTAGTACTAATTTAGATTATTCTTTTGGTTTTTATACTTCTTCATACTCTATGACTTGCATTGGCTCTACATTTATGTTTGTTCCGCTTAGTCTTTTTCCTTTGGTTTTATTCATTCTTTCTTTACATATCTTTTCGTTTTCATTGTTTTTCTTTCGGTCCTTGTGAGTCTAATTCTCTCCTTTACTATGAACATTATCTTTGGATATACATATATATATTTAATTCTCAAAAATTGGCTGACATTCTTGCTGCCACTCACATTGTCTTCTAATTCATACATAATAATGACTTTAAAATAAATATAAATTAATTGTAATGAAGTGAACATATCCTATCAAACAGAATCATGAATTATGCCATAAATATTAAAAAAAAAAAATAAAATAAAATAAAATAAAAGAAGTAAAAGTAGAAAAGTATCGCACAAAGAGAGAAAAAAAACTTGTAAATGATTATATATAGTTGAAATCGTAAAACGTTATAGTTTGGTTCAAGCCCTTGAAAGGACTAGTATGTACATCTGTTTAGGCATGATCAATGGTTGATTCCTGCTTAGCAGCAGCTTGTTGACGAGCGAATTCAGCTTCAGCTTCTTCTTGCTTATGAATTTTCAAATGTTGGTTTAAATTATCAGATCTACTGAATTTCTTGTTGCATATGGTGCAGTCATAAGGCTTCTCAAAAGTATGCAAAGATCTAAAATGTCTCTTGAGATGTTCTTGTCTTTTGAATCTTCTTGAACAATAGTTGCAAAGGTATATTTTCGACAGGTCCAGTAAGTCGGCTTCTTTATTCTCCTTACGACCCCTAACTCTGCTCTTGGAATTAATTATGCTTGAAGGGAAAATCTTTGTGTTTGCAGGTAAATCAAGTGATTTCAAATCAACCTCAACTTCTACACCTTTAGAAATGATGGTAGCAACATTACGAGTGTAATCTTCCGAGCCTTCACTTTCCATAGACTTAACAGAAGTATCAAGGCTATTTCTTGACTCGGGTTTGAGTGATTCTCTTTGAAGTTCTTGTTCCATTTCTTCTTCCAATTTCTTTTGCTGCTGTCTCTGATTCTTTTTCTTCAGCATCAATTTGGATCCGAGAATACGCATAGAAGCATTTGCAAGAGAGGAAGTGGTATTTGTATTCGTATTTGGAGTATTTGCACTAGTTGAAGTAGAAAGGTTCTGATCTGTATCATCTGTATTGATGTTCATGGCATTGAAAGATGACGAAGCATTAGATGATGAAACACTTATATTCAGGTTATGATCGTTACTATTAGCATCGCTAACTTGGACATTCAATACTGAGGATTTCTCTGTGTTTGAATTAGAGTTGTTGTTACTGTTGGGAGCTAGAATATTATTCGAATCATTTTCAGCTTTGACCTTTGGTTTTGACTTAATATAAGTGGAAGGGTTTACAATATTTTTTCTTTTACCAACTTTCTCAAAGAGGGCTGCATAATCAGGTTGATTATTATTTTGGTTTTGCATAGTATTGCTTTGCTGGTCTTGAAATATATTGACCGAGCTATTTCCATGCGATTGATCCAGGGAAGAAGCATAATTAGGAGCAGCGTAGTTAGAATTGGCTGCAGAAGGGGTCCTGCTAACTGAAGTTGGTCTAATTGGAGCATTCTGAGCACCGTTATCTTCAATATTTTCATTTTCAACCTTGATAGAAGTGTTTAATAGGTTCTCTGTCGTATTATTATTCGTGGAATTTGCACTTGTAATTTGATCAATTGGCATATCAAAATCATCCATCTTTACATTATCTTCCTCGATTGGAGGCTCGGGCTTAATTGGAGCCTTGAACCTGGTAAATAAACTTCTTTTTGATCGTTTTGCTTTCTTATGAATAGCATTCTGATCTTGGTTCTCAAGTTCGGGTTCTTCTTTGCTTGGGCTCGTCACAAAATAGTCATTTTCTGATAAAAATCCATCGATAAAGGCATCATTATCTTGAGGAACTGGAATACTACCATTGGAATAGGGTGTATTTTCTTGCAATCCATTTTGAAAAATATTATTTGAACCAATGGATTGACTATTAGGGTTATTGTTGTTATTGTTGTTATTATTGCTATCACTAGTATTGGCATTGATGCCATGATTATTATTGTGATTATTTATGTTATTATTTCCTTTGAAAATACTTCTTATAAGATGCTTGGATTGTTGATTTCCTTGAATTGGTAAAAAGTTGGTTGGTGAAGCTTGAGAGGATGGAGATGGTGGGCCAGAGCGTTGTTGGTTCTTGTCACTCATGAAAGGAATATAGTTACTGATCGAGTTTGTGAAGCTAGCATATCTTTGATTTCTTTGAGGCTGAGTACGGTTTGTTGAAGCTTGACTGTCCACAGATTGGCGTTTCTTTGAATATGTATCAAATGAGGTTCTGTGGATGCTTTGGCTTTGGGACTGATCTAGTGAATTTCGAGGAAAAAATTGATTAGCCGAAAAGAAGGAAGGTTGAGTCGAATGGATGGAGCTGACGGAAGGGGTTAAAGAGGTTGTAGTTGTCAACGGTGAAAGATCGTTACCATAGTAATTATTATTGCTGACACTGGAATTATTTGGATTATGAAGGCCAACACTAAGATTTTTATTATTTTGATAATTTTTATTCACATCATAAGGGATATTATCATTTCTTTCGTAACCTTGAGTAGCACCAGTATGTAGACTGACATTGGAATTATGATAGCTATCAATTGAAGTATTTCTAAGATGTAATTGATCTCCTAAAGTATTTGTTCCATCATAATCATAATTATTCACCGAAAGAAAAGAGTTACTATGGCGTAGACGATCATCTTGAGAGGGAACAATAGAATTGACATCAGTTTGATCCTGATTCATATCATTGATATTAAATCTATTTGAGTGATTATCTTGGTATAATGAACTCACATTAATATTAGGATTTGCATTTGGATCATTTGAGGCGGGATTCAAACTTTTACGGTCATCATTATTAGAAAATGCACTATTTATATTACTTGGATCTTGATTGAAGTTAAAAACTGGATCGTATAATAAATCCAGTTCGATTGTAAAAGGTGGTGATTCATCCAATTCCATATGATCATTATTATCCTTAAAAGCACCTGGCATATTCAAAGATGCTGCCTGATTGAAAGCATTCACTCCGTTGTTTATATTATCATTACCAAAAGTGCCATTTAAGTTATCAACTTGATAATGAGGCTGATTATTTTGTTTTGGAAGTGAATCTGAAGGTTCAAACATGTTGGTTTCATATGAATTTACGTTGAAAAAATTATCATAATTTTGACCCTGCGAATCCTCCTCTTGAGTCATAAAATCTGACATATCATTATTAATGTTTCCATTATTCATTGTATGATTTGGGGACTGATTCTGACTCTGATTTTGATTTTGAATTTGGTGTTCTAAAGAAGAGTTTCGATCTAGGTCACCTTGGGTTCCCGAAACAAATAAAGAATTTATATTTTGATTCTGATCCATACTTATAAAAGCATTAAGACTGCAAATGGACTTAATTGAATTCTTTCATTAAAATGAAGATGAAAAGAGGAAGCAAAATATTAAAATAAAAATAGATTTCTTTTATGTGGTGGAACGTAGAAGCTATTATGCCAAATCTGGATGAAAATTTTTAAGCAGCAAGTAGAATGACGGTTGAAATGTTTTTGCAAGATATTGTTGAAGATATTGTTGAAGATTTTAGTAAATGTTTCGTCTATCCTTCGTGTGTGTTAAGATTGTTCCAACGTATACTTAGTTAACATTTTATCGGACACTACCCTTTTTAATTGTCAGATAGAACGATAGAGATTAATTTCTAAAAAAAAAAAAATTTGTCAACTGCTTGAGGCACGGATGTCATCCTCGAAATTTTTAGATAAATCATGAGATTAAAGCACTGGGACAACGGCTTATGGTTCGGAATCAAAGGATCAATGTATGCGTATGATGTCTTAATAGGCTATTAACTATTTTTAAATTTGAATGGTGAATAACCACCCTTGAAGGCTGTACAATTTATAAAAATAGACTTTTTTTTTTCTGTTTTTCGTTCAGTCTACAAGATCTTTTAAATAGTTATTCATTAATACATATAGTTACAGAAGGGTTTGAGAATTGAAGATGAATGTTTTTGAAAGTTTTGGATACTTTTGAATTGGTTTTATTCATCGAGATGTTTATCTCCGGATGGTACTCTTTTCCGTATGCTTGAGTCATCGAAGGATTCGTCCGGATTTATTTGGTTGAAGATAGAATAATCTATATCTACTTCGACATCTGGATGATGATGATGATGATCTTGATGATGTTCCTCGATATCAGGATTAACTACTCTCAATTTGGATCTACGCTTGGAACTAACCAAAACTTGTACATCCATTTTATCATCTACTGAAGCACACGAACTGCTGTTATCATCTCTTGTAGAATTTAACTGGGAAATATCAACTGATTTGTTATCATCAGTTGGTAAGTTTGGTAAAACTTTATCTTGATAAGTAGTTTCATCTCTTTCAGAGATCTCATCATTGATTAATTTTTGTCCTAATGATGTATTTCTCGGTATTTTACTAAAACTCTTTTGATTTTTCAATACTAATGGAGATCCAGGAGGTGTATTAGTAAATGAGAATGATTTTTTCAATTTTGAAACTGATCTGTTAACAATTTCTCCAATTGGTTTACCAGTTTCGGTCAAAGGTGTAGTGGTGAACATGTAATTATTAGGAACATTTTGGGGGGTTATATCTTTTTCA
The DNA here is from genome assembly GCA_030569195.1 of Hyphopichia khmerensis. Classification (NCBI taxonomy): domain Eukaryota; kingdom Fungi; phylum Ascomycota; class Pichiomycetes; order Serinales; family Debaryomycetaceae; genus Hyphopichia; species Hyphopichia khmerensis. Next base: position 284,460 of record JAJMKE010000003.1, on the reverse strand, counting down.
TTAAAAGATAAATCATTAAAAGGATTCTCATCAGTTAAAAAACGATTATTTTCCAGTGATTTTTTATTTGAATCATGACTTAAAGTTTCATTTGATGCTAAATAACTATTTCTAATCAAAGTTTTATTTCTTTGTTCTTCAAATTCTTGTCTTTTCTTTACCCAAGAATCAATGGATGCAACATCAAGTGTTGATGTAGTATCATTATCATTATTGTAAACTTGATTTTTAATATTATTATAAGTAAGACCATTATGAACTTTAGTTGATTGTTTTTCTGAAGTCACTTTATTGGTTGATGGATCTAGAGTTGTGAAGAAATTTTGACCTCTACTCAGATTTGGAGTATGACCAAATAATCCACTAAATTTTCCAATTGATTGTTGATCGTAATAATTACCAAATTGGTAATCAATGGTTTCTAATTCTTCTGATTGTTTTGATTGTTTGCGTTTCTTCATAATAAAGATACCAGCAACAACTGCTAATGCAATTGATGCAACTGGTATAACTGTTCCCAAGATTGCCTTTTTTTGAATATCGTGAACTGATTTTGATGAAGAATTTTTATTATTTATTTTAGATAAAGTATTTTCTTTAATGCTTGAAACCAGTTCAAAATTGGATGCATTATATAAATTTAGGTGATAATTAGAATCTCTTTTTGAATTTGAGGAAGTTGAATTAACAATCACTAAAGTATCAAATATTGTAGCTGCACCAATTATATCATCATAGTTTAAATTTGTATCATTTAAAGGATTCCATGACCATTCATTCGAATCTAGGTTTAATTTAGCGAAAAGTGGTGAAGATTCTGAATTACCCAATTGACCACCAATTAGTAATACCTGTTTAACTGAATAATAATCTTTAAAAGTTGATAATTTATTATCTTTTAATTGTTCAAAAATTGGTAACAGTAATCCAAATTTTCTTGAATTAATCTCTTTAGAATCTGAATCTGAAGTTTCAATAGTTTTTGATGTCCAACCAGAATCAAAATCCCATACTGCTAATTGATACATATTTAACCAACCTTGATTACTTTCACCTCCAATAATCAATTGAGTTTGAGGGTCGGGTGCTAATAAATTATTTGCACCAAAGAATGCTTGAGGTTTTGTTGAAGTTGTTATATTAGAAAATTTTAACAGGGATATATTAAAGGATAAAAGACGATTAGTTGGTTTATTAGTATCATCACAATAGCCTCCATATATATAAATAGTATCATTTATTATTGGAGTTGATAAGTAGGTTGAATATTTATAGAATGAAGCATCATTTATATCATCAAATATAAGATCATTATTCATATCTTGCCATTCATCATCTTGTTCATTATATTTCAAAAGATTTAAAACTCCATTCCCACAAATATCGAGACTTGTATTATTATGATAATTATTAAATGCATAAAGGTCTTGATTTGCCAAAAATAAAGTTGAATTCAAAGGAGGACTCGATAATGAAGTGATTTCTTGATTGTCATTATAATTAAAATCTGATTCACTATCTGAATCTTCAAATCCAGTTATTGAAAAATTTAATGATAACAAATTGTTATCTTTTAAATGAAGGTAAATTTTACCCAGTTGATAATCATATAATGTATTCCAATTTTCATTTTCAAAGTCATTTTCAATTGCAAACACTAATTGAAGTATAAAAACTAGTGCTAATATGATATCAACAATCATCATATACGATGATTTTTGTCTTTTCATGGTTGACTTTTAAAAAAAGAATATTCAATTAGTTAACTCTTTTTAATGAAATTCTTAATGAAAGTCACAAAATATTGTTCTCGTAGTGGATTTACCTTCTTCTTCGTCTTCTTCTTCTTTCACTTTTTTTTTTTTGGTTTGTTAATCCAATTTTTTGCAAAACATACAACTAGGCGAATAAAGTATAAATTTTTAAATTGAAAAATAAGAAACCCAGTATTAAACAGTATTGTGGAAACAGATTCGAGTGGAAATAGTATTGTTGAAACTGTAATGAGTATAATAGAAAATGGTTCAACCGGTTTTTTGTTTGTCTTTACAAATAATCCAGCTTCATTTGATGATTGAATCAAATTTTCACAGCATTTGATTATTTTGGTTTTACCTATTTAGGAACCAGCAAGCTGGAACAAAACCACTAACAAAAAGGAAAAAAAAAGAGTATTGCAATATTCCGCGTATAAAACGCAGCACGTTCAAAATAAATCTAATACGAATGCATCGATCTTTTAACACGGGATCGGTGATCATCTATACATAGGGTTACCCAATGGAGGGATTCATAAACATACAACAGGGTGTGTGAGTGATATGAAAAGAAAAAATTGTAGATGGCCAGCCGTGTTCTATGTCATTTGAAATCCTTGCATTGAGATGTCTATTAAGTTGTTCATTCGCTAAATTCAATATACTGCACAACAATTGAGGATGGATATGTTGATTATTTGTGGTAATATCAATCCTACAATCCAAACTGACAAAATTGGTTGTCTTTACATATCGTCCAGTAAGTGTCAGCTCACTTGATATACTAAGAGTGGTATAGTTAAGTTGAAACTGTTTCTTAGGTTGAAACTGTTTCCTTCCATCAGGGACTCGTTTGCAGATTCATTTAGGTCTTGAATTCAAAGGGAAAATACATAGACACAAGGAGTCTGAAGATAAATAAGTCTTCACTGAGGACATGACGTAACCCAAAATTGTATGCAACTCGACATACAGTTCTCACTCTATTCTAGTGCATAAGTGACAATTGGTAATACCATCAATAGTGTAACATTCTTCTATTCGCCAAATACAAATATAAGGCTATTCCAATAATCATTATTCAAATAAATAATTCAAATAAATAGTCTGTATGCTATAAGAATAGGCTGGGAAGCAAAAGCTGATATGGCCATACACGACTTTATTTAAGCCGCAAAACAAATTTGGAAAAGTTCAAAAAAGCTTCGCTTGACATTTGATGGTTTTGTAAATCAAATCTGAACAAGAAGTCATCATATCAAACATGGTAAAAACGAAAAATCTAGCTCTGTTAAGCTAAAAAAGAAGGGGCGAGCTGGGAATTGAACCCAGGGCCTCTCGCATGCTTGGATAAGTTAACTAAACTGACTTTTTGAGTCAATTCAGTAGTACTTACTAATGCCCAAAGCGAGAATCATACCACTAGACCACACGCCCATCTTATTGGCGAAGAAACAGCCTTGGGTTGGCTTGGTTTGGATTCTACCATGGTAACGCAACACAAGGAGGACAAAACTGGAAAGTGCTTGATTTTGTGTTTATTTGCATATTTTAAGCCGAATTGGCGCAATGAACGTATTGACTAAAACAATCCTCCATCTATGCTAATCACTGAAGTTGTAATTGTAATATAATAACAAAATAGGTCACTGCTAAATGATTGTATGATAAAATAACTGCAAAAAAATGGCATCTCATCTCGTCCGGCTGTGCACCCGTGCACCAATGACTAACAATTTTTTTTTTTTTTTTTGGTTTTTTAGCGGTGCACGCAGAAGAAGAGAAAAAAAAAAGGCTCACAGATGAAAAATTCAAATCATCATTCAAGTGGTATGACAAACTTTTCATTCATTTTGATCATATTACGAAACAGAAACAGAGAAGTATTATCAAAGAACAAGTAAGATGTCTTCATTTGGTACTTTATTCCGTGTCACCACCTATGGTGAATCTCATTGTAAATCAGTTGGTTGTATAGTTGATGGATGTCCACCAGGATTAGAATTAACTGAGGCTGATATTCAACCACAATTAAGTCGAAGAAGACCAGGACAAAGTAAATTATCTACCCCAAGAAATGAAAAGGATCAAGTTCATATTCAATCTGGTACAGAAAAGGGATTAACCTTAGGATCACCAATTGGAATGTTGGTTCAAAATGAAGATCATAGACCAAATGATTATAGTGAAACTGATTCATATCCAAGACCAAGTCATGCTGATTGGACTTATATTCAAAAATATGGAACCAAATCATCATCAGGAGGTGGTAGATCATCAGCAAGAGAAACTATTGGTAGGGTTGCAGCTGGAGCAATTGCTGAAAAAATTTTAGCTAAAGCCAATGGAGTTGAAATTGTTGCATTTGTTTCAAGTATTGGAGAAATTTCAATGGATAGAAATCCATTAGATCCAAAATTCCAAGAGGTTTTATCGAATATTACTAGAGAAGAAGTTGATTCTGTTGGACCAGTTAGATGTCCTGATGAAACCGTTAGAGAAGAAATGGTTAAAGTTATTGAAAAATATAGAGATGCTAAAGATTCAATTGGAGGTGTTGTTACTTGTGTTGTTAGAAATTGTCCAATTGGATTAGGAGAACCATGTTTTGATAAATTAGAAGCTACTTTAGCTCATGCAATGTTATCATTACCAGCAACCAAAGGTTTTGAATTTGGTAGTGGATTTTTTGGTACTACTATTCCAGGATCTAAACATAATGATCCATTTATTTTTGATGAATCAAATAAAAGATTAAGAACTAAAACTAATAATAGTGGAGGTGTTCAAGGTGGTATTTCAAATGGTGAAAATATTTATTTTTCAGTTGCATTTAAATCAGCTGCAACCATTAGTCAAGAACAACCAACAGTTACTTATGAAGGTAAAGAAGGAGTTTTAGCTGCCAGAGGTAGACATGATCCAAGTGTTACTCCTAGAGCAGTACCAATTGTTGAAGCCATGACTGCCTTAGTTTTGGTTGATCAATTATTGATTCAAAAATCCAGAGAGTATGGATTAAATATTTGCAGTAAGTAAGTTTAATAGATAAATTGTACAGAAGACAAAACCAAAAAAAAAAAAAAAAAAAAAATTGTAGTAAACGACAAGAGAACGAGCATTTGGCCAAAAAAAAAAAAATTTAAAGTCAATTGACATTAACAGTTGATATCGACAATTGATATTAACAGTTGATATCGACAATTGACTTGATATATAGCAAGAATGGATACGGTTCAGAGTATACTATTAACCTTGTTAGCGGGGTTATTAATAGTTTTGGTGATATTTTATATACAAAGTCAATCATTTGGGAAATCTAATCGAGGTAAATCGAAAACACCAACTTTTTTAATAATTGGTAGTAATAATGCTGGTAAAACCAGTTTATATTATAAATTTAAGAGTATTAATAATGAAGAAGAAGAAGAAGAAAGTAAAACTTTTGTATCATCGATTGATATGAATGAAACGATGATTAATTTACCATTTGCAAATAAACTGATTCAAAAACCATTTAAATTAATTGATTTCCCAGGACATTTAAAATATACTACAATATTGAAAAAATTAATAATTGAGGATATAACATTAGATAATTTAAAAGGAATAATATTTGTTATTGATAGTTCATCAAATTCAATTAATCAAGAGAATAAGATTAAGAATATAAGTAAATTAATGTTTGAAATTTTATCACAAACTGAAAAATTACCAAATGGGATTGATTTTTTAATTGCAATTAATAAAATTGATTTATTTGATAGTTTACCAATTCATAGAATTAAAAATTTATTACAAGATTCAATTAATGAAATCATTTATAATGAATTAAATAGAACTGGAGATAATCATGATAATGATAATGAAAATGATGATATTGATGATACTATTAAACAATTATGGTCAATTATAGTACCAAAGAATAATAAATTTAAATTTGAAATGTTAGAAGGTAATATGGAATTTAAATCAGGTTCAATTCTTAAAAATAAAACTGAAGATTGGGAAAATTGGTTTGATGAAAGAGTTGTTAATTATGGAGGAATGTGAATTAATTAATTTGATAATTGATTTGATGGAACTGATGGGAAAAAATCTTTTGATTGAATCTTTTGTTGCCTTTTCTTATTTAATTGAAATGAAATAAAATTATTAATTCTAATTTTATAAATATCTTTATCTAATATATAATTTTTAAATTCAAATTTATTAATTTCTTCATTAATTTGATTCAATTTTTCAGTATTTGATATAATTTTAATTGATAATTCTTTATATTCATCTTTATCTTCTTTACCTTCTTTATCTTTATCTTTATCTTTATCTTTTGTTAAACTTGGTAAATTAGATACTAATTTTGTCCATGCATATGGTTTTATTTTATCAATATCATGTTTCCATTGTGCTAAATCTGCAGTTAATTTTGTCTTTTCTTTAATTAATTCATTATATTCATTTGGTATTATTGGTTTTGCATAATTTTCATCCTTTAAATGTTGGATACATACATAAAAGAAATCTTTTTGATTACTACTTAACAAAACGGTATTTGTTGGCTTGTAGCAGGTACTACATGATTTAGAATCATTAATTGCCACCAACCTTAGTCTATATTCGTTTGGAAATGGTGCACTCATCTGTGTGTATGTTTGTATGTATATATGTATGTTTGTATGTATATATGTATATATGTATGTATATATGTATGTATAGACATATGTACGTATGTATGTATAGATATATATATATATATATATATATATATTTGTATGGGGATCAATTTTCTGGTGTACGGACTGATTACATCGCTCACGTGACTCCTGCGACATCCGACATCCATCGCGACATTCTCCATTTCTCATGCATCCTTCCATTACATATACTACAAGTACACCATAAGTACACTATAAGTACACTATAAGTACTTGATGTACTAGAACTTGATGTACTTGATGTACTAGATGTACTAGATGTAGACGTAGAAGAAGTACAAGTACTTATAGTAAGAGTAAGAGTACAGTACACCCTGTGCAATCTACAGTGACGGACCATTCCATTAGTTCCGAATACTCCTAATTCACCTAATTCACTTAATTCACCCCTGTCTTATCATTTTCCGCCCTTTTAGTATTCTCATTCTTCAGTAATGTATGGGTCTTGTTGGTGTAAGGGTATGGGTGTTCTTTAGTGTTTGTGGGAGTGTGTAATTTACCTTTTTCAGTTGTTTTAAGAAAAAACCAAAACAACAAGCAAAATTCAATTAAATTTTTAATTTTGGAAAGGAAACCTTTTTAAAATTTGTTATTAATTGGTTTAATTTTTCATTTATTTCATTTACTATTCAAAAGATATAGATATTAAAGGTATACTCATCCTAAAGATACCCCTTCTTATCCCCAACCTATTCATCCCGTATATCCCTATATATATTCTATATATACGTCCAGATATATATACATTCATATATATATAATTCCAATACCCACCCCCATATATATTATAATATATATATAAAAATATATATATATATATATATATATATTGATACATATATTACTACATATTTATATACGAAATTTCAAGGTTTTTACTTGTTTTTGTTTTTGCTCTTTGGCTTTAGCCTTCAATTTTTTTTTTTTTTTTAGTTTTGTTTGTTGTATTCGTTAAGTGAGTGAGTGTTAACAACAAAAAACAACAAAAAAAAAAAAAATCCCAGATCCTTGCCTTCAGAGTTTGTCATTTTGAAGAAAACAACATCATCGCATAAACCAATTTGTTTGATTTAGTATTGAACATCAACCATTTGAAGCATTACTTCAGCTATACCAACAAGTAAAACCGTCATAAGAAGAGAAGGAATATGTCTGAACATCAAGAGGCTGATATTGATTCTATTGTGGATAGATTATTAGAAGTTAGAGGATCACGTCCTGGTAGACAAGTTACATTATCAGAACATGAAATCCGTTATCTTTGTACTAAAGCCAGAGAAATTTTTATTCAACAACCAATATTATTAGAATTAGAAGCACCAATTAAAATATGTGGTGATATTCATGGTCAATATTATGATTTATTACGACTCTTTGAATATGGTGGATTCCCACCAGAAGCTAATTATTTGTTTTTAGGAGATTATGTTGATAGAGGTAAACAATCATTAGAAACTATTTGTTTATTATTAGCTTATAAAATTAAATATCCAGAAAATTTTTTCATTTTAAGAGGTAATCATGAATGTGCTTCAATTAATAGAATTTATGGATTTTATGATGAATGTAAAAGAAGATATAATATAAAATTATGGAAAACTTTTACTGATTGTTTTAATTGTTTACCAATTGCTGCTATTATTGATGAAAAAATTTTTACAATGCATGGTGGTTTATCACCAGATTTAAATTCAATGGAACAAATTAGAAGAGTTATGAGACCAACTGATATTCCAGATGTTGGTTTATTATGTGATTTATTATGGAGTGATCCTGATAAAGATATTACTGGTTGGTCTGAAAATGATCGTGGTGTTTCTTTCACTTTTGGTCCTGATGTGGTTAGTCGTTTTTTACAAAAACATGATATGGATCTTATTTGTAGAGCTCATCAAGTTGTTGAAGATGGTTATGAATTTTTTTCAAAACGTCAATTAGTTACCCTTTTCAGTGCCCCAAATTATTGTGGTGAATTTGATAACGCTGGTGCAATGATGAGTGTTGATGAAAGTTTATTATGTTCTTTTCAAATTTTAAAACCTGCTGAAAAAGAATCAAAATTTTCAAGACCAAATCATTTATCAAATAATAGACCAGTCACTCCTCCAAGAAAACAAAAAAGAGGTGGTAAATAATCCATCTTTTGATTCTTTTTTGTTCATTCCCTCCTTGTGGTTTCTTCTCTTTCTCTTAACTTTACTGATTTGTCTTGTGTTTGACTGTTTCTTGTTTTTTCTTCCTTTTTTTTTTTATTCTATTCTTTTTGTTTATGTTCTTGGGCTTTTCACAGTCGTTTTTTCCTTTCCTTTTTTTTTTTTTTTGTTAATACGTTCCAACATTCCTCCTCATATCTTCTTCTCTTTTTATTAATCTAATATAGTATAATATTTCTTATCAAATATTTCTTTCCTTGAATCTTCCTTTGAAAATTCCAAATATAAAAATCTTATAAAAAAAACATGTTTTTTTTTTTATTCTTTCTTTTCACTTTTTGCTATTGTTGAGTGTTATGACCTGATGATGCTACTTGATTATGATGTTTGTTCCTGTTCCTGTTTCTATTTAGTTCCAATTCTTGGTCAATTGCTGCTCCCATTCCTGTTCCATTAAATTTTCACCTTTCAATTAAGAGAAACAAAAAAAAATTATCTTGTATAGACTTCCCCCCTACCCCTTTTTTTTTTGCATCCTTATATCCCATATTTTTTATAGCGTAAGTATTTAGTTTCCTCTTTCCTCTCTTTACTTATAGTTTGTATTTCGTTTCTTGTTTTACTGATCTTGTTATTTGATGATTCTCTAATGACTCTTCTTATCTCTGAAACTCTTCTTCTCGTGACAAGTCTTGTCACTTGTGTATAATTATAACATTACCCGATCTATTATTTATTGCTTTCAAGTCTTCAAATGTTTATTCATTTGATCCTTTTCTGTCAATTCATAAGACCGGTCATGTTGAAATTTTTCTCTACTCGGACTGTCCTTCTCTGTCCTTACTATCTCTGTTTTTTTCTTTTTTGGGTCCATTTTGATCGGGTGCAAAATTATATCTATAAGGGGTCCCTTGGGGGGGTGTGCCGCAGTCTCTTAATGCAGGTACAGGAATCTACATCATCACCACTCAACAATACCATATCATCTGGTTGAAATTGTTAATTGAAATGAATAATTGGATATTGTAATGTGTATAATTTAGTAAATGTGTATACCATTTGGCATGGTTCGTGTTCGTCGTGTTTTCTCTTCACTTCTCCCTTTCCCCTATCCAATAATATATATGAAGCTTACTCTACTATCTTACAATTCATGTAGTCGCTTCTACCTGTAATACCCTTTCCAATACTAGTTGTATTTCCTGCAGTATTGTTTGCAGTCAATATTTGCAGTAATTCAATACAGCTATCCATACAAGAAGAAAGAACAAAGAGAGCTCTTACTGTAAAAAGAAAGAAACAGAAAAACAAAAAGACAGTCACACCTGTCACGTGCTCGCGTTTCTAACCCCCCTTTCCCTACTCCCCTTTGCTCGCGGGTGGCCTCCCAGTCTTTTTTTTTCTTGCCCGCGCAGCCCTTTGTTTCGGTAAGAGGAAGTTAACACTGGCTTACGTAAGCGCACGGAGTCCAATGTCGCGGGAGTCCAGTTGTCTTGCCCAGTTTGGCTTGCCGGCACAAGTGCGTGAGTCTTGCGACATTGGACTCCCGCCCATCTCGCACGACATTTTTTGTTTTTCTTTTTTTTTTTTTTTTTTTTTTTTTTTTTTTTTTTTTTGTTCTTTTGGTTTGGGTCCTTCTACTAACAAAAGCTCTCACACTAAAAAAATTTTCCAGTCTTGCCCCTACACTGAGACTGAGTATCATAAAAAAAAAATTTTCATTTTTTTTATTCCTAATCCTTTTTATTCTATATTAAATATTAAGACAAAATGGTATGTTCATACCCTATATGTATAAGGATTACCATAGTTAATGCCGAGTGAATGATTGAACTTGATTGTGGGAATGTCATGGGATCAAAGCAAATGAAATGATTGTTTGGAATGTTGAATGTTGAATGTTGAATGTTGAATGTTGAATGTCGATCCTTATAAGAATATATGGGAGGAAGCTTGAATCGTTGAATGTACACTATACACTGAAATATATACTGGAGTAGAAGTACTGAATCGTTGGAGAGATTGTATCTACAGAATGAAGTTAGGACTTGAAGAGGATCTGGTAATGAAAGTATAGATAATCAAGCAATTAGTAGTTCCAAAGCAGTTTTACTATGAAGAATCCAATATAATAATGACCAATATACTAACAAATAATTTTTCTATAGGTTTTAGTTCAAGATTTATTACACCCAAACGCTGCTTCCGAAGCTAAAAATCACAAATTAAAAACCTTGGTTCAACAACCAAGATCATATTTCATGGATGTTAAATGTCAAGGTTGTTTAACCATCACCACTGTTTTCTCCCATGCTCAAACTGCTGTTACTTGTGACAACTGTTCAACTGTTTTATGTACCCCAACTGGTGGTAAAGCTAAATTAACTGAAGGTTGTTCTTTCAGAAAGAAGTAAATGTTTTCATATAATTCTATTTAATTTCTTTTATTATTAATATAGTATAATACACAAAAAAATTTAGGTAAAAATTATGTCATTTTTTGTATTGTTGTAAATTACAAATGTATATAATCTCATATTTAAATGTATTTTATAAATATATATATCTAATCAATAAAATAATCACAATTTAGATTTTGAATAAAAACGAACAACTTCATCAAAAGCTTTAGCAACTTTTTCAACGTTATGTTCATTTAATCCAGCAACTGAAGCACGACCACTACTAACTAAATAAACTCCATGTTTTTCTTCTAATCTTGCAACCATTTCTGGAGTTAAACCAGTAAATGAAAACATACCAGTTTGATTAGTTATATGATCCCAATTACCAGGAGTTTTTAATTCAATTAATAACTTCTTTAAAGAATTTCTCATTTCAATAATTCTTGAACTCATAGTTTTTAAATCTTGAGTCCATTGATCTCTTAAATTTGAATCAGTTAAAATAGTAGCAACAATTTTAGCACCATAAGCTGGAGGATTTGAAACTTCAGATCTAATTAATTTATTTAATTGAGATTTAATTGCTTTATTTAAAGTTTCATAAGATGATTCATTATTAATAATATGAACTGCTCCAACACGTTCACCATACATACCAACATTTTTAGCAAATGATTGACAAATTACAATTGGAGTTTTAATAGATTCATTTTTAATGGCACTTCTAATAGCAAATGCATCTTTTTCTAAATCACCACTTGCAAAACCTTGATAAGCAGAATCAAATAATATAACATGATTCTTTTTAGCAATTTCATTCAAAATTTGAATCCATTGATCTTTAGTTGGATCTAATCCAGTTGGATTATGAGCACAAGCATGTAATAAAAAGATTGAACCATTTGGAGCTTTTTGAATTGAATTAATAAATCCATTTAAATCTAAACTTTTATTATCTTTATCCCAATATGGATAATTATCAACTTTTAATCCTAAACTAGTAAAAATTTGATTATGATTTGCCCATGTTGGTTTTGATAAATAAATAACTGCTTCATTAGAACTTGATCCAGTATAAAAATTCTTTAAAAAAGTTCCTGCTAAATGTAAAGCTCCAGTACCTGATAATGATTGTTGACTAACAATTTTATTTTCTTTAATTGCAATTGAATCTTCTCCTAAAATAACTTTAGCGGATTCCTTCAAAAATGGTTCATATCCTGAAATTGATAAATATTCATGATTATATCCTTCACTATTAATCAATTTTTGTTCAGCTTGTTTAACAGCTGGTAAAATCCATGGTTTACCATTATTATCTCTATAAGCACCAATACCCAAATCAACTTTATCAGTACGAGAATCAGCAGTATAACGTGCTTTCAATCCAAATAATGGATCTGGTGGTAATTCTTGGATGTTAGCAAAGAAATTTGACATATTTAATCGTTCAATTATTGATTAAAAGGAAGAAGAAGAGTAGATGAAAAAAAATTGAAAGAGAGAAAAAAAAGTATGGAGTCAATTTTGTCTCAGTGAAGAGGAAAAAAAATTATGCTAGTGTGATTTTGTTAGCGGAAGACTTAAAAGCGAGGTAATTTTAATGAGGGGAATGACTCAGGATTTCGGTGATTGATTAGTACCGACTCAACAATAGTTCTTATTGAACTCAATTCAAGGAGTTTGTTATCCTGTTGAGTTGGTATAGTTCAACTGGTAGTTCAACTAGTGGTAGTTCAATAGTTCAACTAGTGGTTGTACATCAACCTGTCAAAAATTGAGGTTAGAGGAGTATGATGACTACATGAATTTAGTGAATCTTTTAAAAATTGATCAAATGAATTGAAGCTAAAGTATTACAACCCATAAACAAAGTACAACTTATGCATTATAAGTATAAATGAATGAAATTAAACAACCAGTTTAACTTCGAAAAATCTTTTTAAATAATAGATTTGAAATATTGAATTTGAAGCAACAACCAAGATTTGGAAAACTGACCACCATTTAACTCTTGAGTTAGTTGATTCAGCGGTATTTCTATGAGTTCTTTCTCTAATTACTAAATAACCTTGTTCGGCTTTAACATCACTAGTTAACTCACTTAATCTTTGAACTGCATAATCTAAAGAATCTGATTTTGGATCATTAACATCGATATAAATAACACCATGAACATTAAAAGTAACATCCAAATCAACTCTATTAGTTTTTTCATTTGAAAAACAATATTGATATTTACCATCAACATCAGCTTTAATTGATTCATCACCATGATCTAAATCATTTTTTTTCAATCTAACTTGACCATTTGGAGTAATAATGAAAAAATCTATAGTGAATTGTTCAGCATTTTGACTATTTCTTGAACCAACTTGAAAACTAACTGCTAATTCATCATTTCTTTTCAAATGTTCATGGAAACATTGTTTTCCATATGGTGGTAATGCAACATTGTGTGCGTAACAGCAAATACTGAATACACTAAGAATCAACCACGTTATACTAATCAATTTCATTCTAATGAGATTGAACCCTGTTGGATAACCAAAAAAAAAAAAAAAAGAAGATGGGAAAAAGGGAAGAAGAAGAGAAGACTTACCTTGCTTGAATGTCAAAAATTATCAACAACGAAAAGTTTATGTGGTGTTCAAAAAAAAGTCAAAGTGCGCACCCACACGACTACGCGTAGATCTGAAATATTTTTATACTACATTAATAGATTGTATGATGGGATATATATATATATATAGATATAGATAGATAGATATATATATATAGAATGTATGTAGATATATAAGCAGTTAGATAAGGGAGATTTATAAAGGTTTCATTATTTCATCGTATAATAATTTTTTCAATTCTTCGATACTTAATTCATCTTTTCTTTTATCGAAATCGAAGAAATCCTCTGGGATTTTATCACTAATTGGTTCATCATCTGGATCATGATATAATTTAAGATAAGGATGATTTAAAGCATTATCAACGGTAATTCTTTTAGTTGGATTAAAAGTTAATAATTTTTCTAATAAATCAATTGCCAAAGGATTTATTGGATCGAATTGATTATTATTATTTGAATTTGAATTTGACATCATATCATGAAATAAATTTTGGAAAGGAATTTTTTTACAAAAGGGTAAACTTCTAATATATTCTCTTGCTCTCTTCAGTTTAATATTATAATAATCTTCCATATTTGGAGTACCTAAAACTTCCATAATTAACCATAATTGATTATGATAATCTCTACCAGGAAATAAAGGTCTACCAGTTAACATTTCAGCCAAGATACAACCAACAGACCAAACATCTATAGCAGTAGTATATTCTTGGAAAGTTAACATAATTTCTGGAGCTCTATACCATCTTGTAGCAACATATTCAGTCATAAAACCAAAATTATCTTCCAGACTTGCAATTGATCTTGCTAAACCAAAATCACAAATTTTTAAATCGCAATTTGAATTTAATAATAAATTAGAAGGTTTTAAATCACGATGTAAAACATTTGCACTATGCATTGCTTTTAAAGCTCTTAAAGTTTGATAAATAAAATATTGAATATGATCATCACTTAATTTTTGAGTTCTAATAACTCGATGTAAATCAGTTTCCATTAATTCTTGAATTAAATAAATTTCATTAAAATTTTGATAATTAATTGGTCTTTGAATTGCTAATACTGATATAATATTTTCATGATTAAAATGTTTTAATAATTTTAATTCTCTTAATGTTCTTAAACATAACATTGATCTTTCAAATGGTTCAATTTTTTTAATAGCAACTTTTTGTTGAGTTGGTTTATGAATTGCTGAACAAACAATCCCATAAGCTCCTTCTCCAACAACTTCTAAGATTTGATAATGATCTGATACATTAAATGATATCTGTCGAGGTTGTTCAAGACTCATTTGTATAAAGTTTAACCCTGGATATATAAAAGAAAAGAAAGAAATAAAGAACAAAGAACAAAGAACAAAGAACAAGAAACTAAAACTAATTAAACCTGAAAATATGAAAAGATTATACAAGAATTGAAATATTTAAATGAGAATATTGGAAAAGATCAATTACCTAAAAACTAGTATTAGACGAAATGGTATCAAAATTTTTCAAAGTGAGCAAAACCAACCAAAAGAACAAAAAGAAAGAAAAAAAAAAAAAGGTTCGCACTGACAACGTTAAATATCAAAACTTGATTCAACCTTGTTTCAAATTCAAATGCATAAGACACGTACCTACAAATGTACCTGTAATACAAAGTACAATTACAACTACAACTGCAAATACAACTGCAAATACAACTGCAAATACAACTGCAAATACAACTGCAAATACAACTACAACTGCAAATACAACTGCAAAATGAAAAACACCATAATATACATTAAAACATTCATATAAATAATACAAGCATTACAAGAAAATCAAAAGTCTCATTTTTTTCTACCAAATAAACCCTTCTTCTTCTTTTCAGGTTTTAAACTAGTAGCACTATAATTACCAGCTTGATAAATTGGTTGATCTTGTTGATTATTATTGAAATTAATAGTAGGACGATTTGCAAATTCATCATTTGAATTAGTAGCATGACCATTCAAATTATAATGAGGAAAATCTTCATGAAATCCCCAACCTAAACGAGTAGATTCCAATTGATCTCTATAAGAATGATCCCCAGTAATTGCATATTCAAATCCTCTAATAGTATCCAAAGGTCTTTCATTTCTTGATCTAGTTGGATTTGACATATCTGATCCACGAATTGAATTACCAAATATATCCTTTAAATCATTGGATTCTTCACTTAAATATGATGGTCTTCTTTGATAAGTATGATCTGCAGCTTGTTCAAATGGTTGAGCTTCATTCACCGCAGTCAAAATTGGATCATGTATATTTCCAGTATGCATTTTATATTGTTCTTCGTCTTTAGCACTAAGTTTAATATTGGCTGGTTGTCCGTATTCGTTGGTAACTTTACCTGATTTTGATCTAAAAATTGCCATTTGAACTAAGGGGGGTTATCTGCTCTTATATACTATTTATATATATATATATATATATCAATTATATCAATTAGTGTGTATAAAAATTTCTACTTTGTGTATAAGTTTGTGTAACCCTCTTGTTTGTTTGCTTGTTTGTTTGTTTGAATAGTGGCGGGGTGGGGGGGGAACTGAATCAATTGGGTGCGAATATAAAACAATTGAAATGATATAAGTGATATAAATGATATAAATGAAATGATATAAATGAAATAAATAATATAAACTATATAAATCAATCAATTCAATTAAAATGATATGAAGAAGATATATTTCAAAATACTAAACACCCAGGAAGGGGTGAGTATTTTATACTGTACCAATTTAAAATATGTTATGATAATTTTTTTTCTTTTTCTTTCTTTTTTTTTTTTGCTTTTGGCTTTTATTTCGCTCAAATTAACTCCTGCCTGGTATTGAGTTTCCCCTTTAGAATGAAAACAACTGCAAATAATCAAAAAGATACAAGTAGGCATTGAATATTTAAATGCATCTGGTTATATCATCTGGTAAAGGCAATTGCAATTACAATTCAGGGCTAAGCATTCCTATAGCAAGAAAATTCATAACAAATACTCTTAATGTTACCAAAGTATTTTCTTATTTAATTAATATTAATGTCTTGTTATATCATTTATTGTTGATGGGATCATAATCAAGTCTATAGTCTCCTTCTTTAGAACATACAGCACAGCCCAAATATCCTTTCTTTCTTTCTTTTTTTTTTTTTTTTTTTTTTTTTTTTTTTTTTTTTTTTTTTTTTTTTTGGTTGTCTCTTTTTGGTTGTCTCTTTGGTTTGGTTTTTTTTTCTGAGACCAAGGCTGGTTTTCTATTTTACAGCCTCTTCAACGGTTCATTCTCTACACAACAACACGTACACCAGCTGTATGCAATTATTTATACTAGTTTGGTGTAAAGGTATAAATAGATTATTGCATTCGGAGTAAAACGTATTTACGGGCCTTCGCTATTTCCTTCCCGAAAAGTGAAATATGAATTGTCGTATATACGGGTGTTTGTACACCCGTGCATTTTGTTTTCACGCCCGTGCATTTTGGGATTGTGTTATTTATAGGTGAGAAACCGTGTGCAAAGTAATATGGGCTGCAAAGAAATGTAGATTGAATATGAATTTCTATACTAATAAGTTTAACAAACCAAGAGATGAAACAACTATTAGATATAATATAATATTCTGTAGAGTGGGATATGGAGATAGATATAATATAGAATATATAATCGACTTGTATATACCAAACTATAACTTGTTAACCGTAATAACTATAAAATAAAACATTTTAAAAGTAGAGAAGATAGAGATATATTTATATAATTCTCCTGAAGACAACAATCTTGAAAATTTTTCAAAATAAGATGAAAGGGTTATTAGTTTCACCCTGTTCATTCAAATCACATTCCGATAGTTTCAATCATGACAATAAATACTTTGTTCAAATAAACGTTTGTACAAAATCTGCATTTATTGTATTTGTCTATAACCAATAATTTTCCGTAGAAAACATCCATACATTTTTCTTGAATTTCCTTGATTTATTAACAGATTGTGTTAATTTATAGGTGAGAATCCCTAACCTAATTACTAAACTAAAACACAGGGGACTAGAGGCATTTTTATATTGGCCTCTAGGGTATTCAAGAGATAAGAGGATAGAAAATAATTAAATTTAAGAAGAAGACCAATCCTCTGACTTCAATATCTAATTCAGAAATGTGGTTGCAGATACAATATTTGCAACCGCTTTTCACTTTAGTTCCGGTTAGATCATAAAAGACCCAACCATTACAATTTATTAACAGATTGGAAGTTTCGCGCTCAGGTAATACATCGGTGCACCAGCGCAGAATTCTCCTGTAATAATTTCCTGAATCGGGTAGCAGGGTTTACAAAAAGAAAAACGCCTAATAGAATATCTTGAATACCGTATTCTCAATTGATTATACTGGACTAGTGTTCTATGTTCTACTGGACTAGTGTTCTATGTTCTACTGGACTACTACTGATATATAGTTTTTCTATTCTTATTTCTAAATATTTCCTATGGGTGAAGTATTTTGAAACAAAACGGTTTCCCGTAAATATTAAACTGGGGTAGCTGATTGTTGGTACTGCACGTCACGTGCCGTGTCATACAAAACAAAAAAAAAAAAAAGGAAAGGCGACATGGAACATTTTTCATTTTTCCGTTTGGCAGATGAGCATACCAATTTGCAATTTTACTACTACGCATGGTTTACCAGTACGCATGGTTCACCAGTACGCATGGTTCACCAGTACGCAATGGGAATTCGGTAGATCTGTAATATTGGTAGTCTTTAGGTCCATTAAGGTGGAGTAGGGTTTAAAGCGCGGCAGAATTTAAGGCATCTTACTAAAGAATACTACCCAAACGGCAAACTATTGTCCTATACCGGCTTTGTTTTTGCATTCTTTTCTCTGTTTGGTGTATACTTCTTTTTCTTTTTTTTTTTTTTTTGGTTTCTTTTTTCTTTTCTTTTTTAATTGTGAAAAGTATCTGATGACTAACTTATTGAATACCATTTATATAAAAACTATGTAACTTTTCTTTATTCGTATATTAATTAAATTTAGTTAAATCAAATTTGATTATTTTTCATTATGACATCAGAAATGTCTAATTCTTCAAAAAATTCTGATCAACCAGTAATTACTTATTCTGCTGATAGTTCAACTAATAATTCATCATCAAAATGGTCAAATTTTAAAGATTCTTTTAAAAAAGCTAAACCTTTAAATGAACAGCAGCTGGATTTAGAAAAAAATGCTAGTGATAATTTAACTTCTTCATTTGGTCAAATTCATCAAAATTTAATTGGTTTGGCTGGTTGTGTTGGTTCTGGTTTATTGGTTGTTTCTGGTCAAGCTTTAGCTCATGGTGGTCCAGCTTCAGTTTTACTTGGTTGGGCAGTTGTTTCAAGTTTTCTTTATTGTACTATGCAAGCTTTATCAGAATTAGCTTCTTGTTATCCAGTTAGTGGTAGTTTTTTCAAATTTGCTGATAAATTTATTTCAAGATCAGCTTCTTTTGCTAGTGGTTTAAATTATGTCTTATTTTGGTTGGTTGTTTTACCTCTTGAATTAGTTGCTGCTTCTCTTTGTATTCAATTTTGGAATAGTAATATTAATACCGTGGCTTGGGTTTCAATTTTTTATGTATTAATCATTGGTACTAATATCTTTGGTGGTACTGCTGCTTTTGCTAATACTGAATTGGTTGCTGCAATTATTAAATTATTAGGAGTTATTGGTTTTGATATCTTAGCAATCATTTTAATTTGTGGTGGTGGTAATCAAGGTTATATTGGTCCAAAATATTGGCATAATCCTGGTGCTTTTAATCATGGTTTTAAAGGTTTTACCTCTGTTTTAATTACCGCTACTTATTCTTTGGCTGGTACTGAATTGGTTGGTTTAACCGTTTGTGAATCTTCAAATAATCCAAGAATTGCTTTACCAAGAGCAATTAAACAAGTTTTTTATAGAATTGTCGTTTTTTATATGTTTACTTTAACTTTAGTTGGTTTCTTGGTTCCTTCAAATTCTTCTCAATTACTTGGTTCTTCAAGTGATGCTACCGCTTCTCCTTTTGTTATTGCAATTAAAAATGGTGGTATTAAAGTTTTACCTTCAATCTTTAACGTGGTGGTTATTATCTCCTTATTATCAATCGGTAATAGTGCAGTTTATGGTTTTTCAAGAACTGCTTTATCTTTGGCTGAATCAAAATTATTACCTTCCTTCTTTGCTTATGTCGATCGTGCTGGTAGACCTTTGGGTGGTATCATTTTTGCCGCTGTTTTTGGTTTACTCTCCTTTGTTAGTGCTTCTTCAAAACAAGCTGAAGTCTTTGCTTGGTTAGTAGCCTTATCTGCATTATCAACCTTATTCACTTGGGCTTCTTGTACTATTTCTCATTTTAGATTTAGAATGGCAATGAAAAAACAAAATAGATCCCTTTTAGAAGTTCCTTACCTTTCAAAAACTGGTGTTTGGGGTTCAGTCTATGCAACCATTTGTTTGGTTGTAGTTTTATGCTTACAATTCTGGATTTCTTTATTCCCATTGGGTTCTTCTCCAAATGCTGCAGTCTTTTTCGAAAATTATTTGGGTGCAGTCATTTGGTTAGCTTGTTACTTAGGTTATATGTTTTATGCAAGAGATTGGGTCTTATTAATTCCTTTAGATCAAATTGATTTAGATGCTGATCGTGCAGAAACTGATACCGATAAATTACAACAAGAATTACATGAAGAAAAAGAAGCCTTAAGATTAAAACCTTGGTATATTAGGGCCTATTATTACTTATTCTAACAGTAATACCCTTTAATGATTTGCATTTTTTGTTGTTTTTTTTTTTCCCCCTTTTCTTCTTCCTTTCCATCCTTTTTCACTTTCCATTGTTTATACTTTCATGACTTTATAGAGATTTTGTATTTTAGCATCTTTTCCATAGTATAATAATTAATTTTTAATGATATTCTTTTGATTTTATTTTTCGCCTGTAAAAATTGAGACTTTTTTGCAATTTTTTGCAATTTCTCCCAAATTCTACGTTTACTTCTCCAACATAAAATTAAAAATTAATCATATTACACTATATACATATCAACTAACGACTAAATAGTTCAAGATACATACTTATTAACGACCAAAGTATTTTAATTCGATTGGGCGAACTAAATTATAACCAACAAATGCAAATAACATATTAAGTTCGAAAGAAATATCACCACCTTCTGGTCCGAATTTTTGAGAAATTACCCCTTGGTACCATGATTGATTCATTGACAAGACAGTGGAGGCAACCCCAAAGGCAAATCCAGCAATACCAGCGATACCAACTGGTATGGTCCTACGATCATTGAAGTTAGTAACGTCATAACCTCTAAAACCTTTTCTATAAATGAAATGTTCAGTTAATGAAATTCCCATATAAATTGAAACATTATAACTTATAATACTCAAAAAATTTGACATTGTATCTGCAAAAACATAATAAGCAGGAATTGATAAACCTAATGAAACAAAATTACCAATAAGACACCAACCCAATCTTGGAAATTTAGCTAATGGACTCCAAATTGCTTGAATAGCTAATGATAATGAATAAGAACCAGGTAAATTATTAGCAATAGCAGATAATGCTAAGATAACACAACAAAATTTACCAAATCCATGTAAGCTATTTGGAACTAAAATTTGATACACTAAGCCACCAACTGAGTTAGCCGCATATGCTGCAGCCCAAGCTGAATCCTTGTAAGTACCCATTGCACTTGCAACACCTATAATAAATGCAAACATACATGGTGTACTAAGACCAACAACCATACAGAAGAAAATTTTCCAAGATGATACACCATTATCCATATAAACAAAATAATCAGCTGCAGAAGGGGCCCAACCACTAGTAAAACCAAAAACTAATGAGATATAAGATAAAACATTACCGGCTTCAGCAGTACCAGTTTCCATCTCACCAATACTGAAATTTTTAGACTTAGCTAAACGAGCAATTATAATAAGATAAATAATGAAGTTTGGAATCCACGATATACGTTCATAGTAGTGAATTGTTTTATATCCAAATAATGCTAAGACACAAGTAATAATAACGAAAATCAAACATCCAGCCCAAGGTGGTAATGGCCCAAGTGAAGCTAATAATTGTACAGCAGGAATAACATTAACAGCGTTCCATCCAATACATGAAATAACATTGAATAAACCAAAAATTCTTCCCATTATATTCCCACAAAAAAATCTTGAAAGAATTTGTTGTCTAAGACCAAATTTTTGACCAAAAACTGAGTAAAATGCAACTGGAAGTGATCCAATTACTGAAAAAAAGATAATACAAAGAACGCAAGTCCAAAAATCAAGTCCATATGCTAAAGGTCCCAAGGCTCCACTACTGAAAGCACTGATAGCCAAGTTTGGTGATAAAAACATTGTCAAAGCATTCCAATAATTGGTATCATTCTTTTGCTCATCGGTAACTCTTTGAACTCCTCTGATTTCTGCATTGAATCTCAACCCAACCTTATCAATGATATTGGAAGCATTTTTTTCGTCTTGGAAAGATTCTTCATAGACTTTTTCCACCCCAGCTTGCTTTTCCTGATCCTCTATACTAACCATAATTGTGACGTTCTTGAACAATCATAAACTTAGAAGAAATAGAAGATCTAAGTTTTTTTTTTCTTTCAAGATCAACGGGGAGAATATATAACGACTTTGTGAAGGAATCGTCCATAATTTCAATCTTTCAGTATAATCTATAATCGAGCCGTATCAATTTGCGAAGAGCTTATCACAAAAGGGCGACTAACAAAAAAAAAAAAATTTTTGAAAAAAAGAAAAGAAAATTAAAAGGCGGAAAGTATCGCTTCCTATTCAAAAAGAATCGGCATCAGCACCGTGAACTACCATAAGGCCGATCTAATGTAGTTGTATACAAAGGATTTATGTAAATGGGGCAGATGTTGTCATTGGTGAGTCCTGTGATTTTGCAGATAGGACAATAAGCTACATAGGTATCGGTATACGAGGATACAAAGAGATAAAACCATTTATGTATAAGGCATTATGTTAGTTCTTGATAGGTTCAAGTTGGTGCCATCTTTCAATGGTCCTACCATAAAATTGAACTAAGTTTCTCTCACCAGCTTCGACCCTTCCCAAAGTCTTACCCTTGGTTTGATTCCAATCATTAAATTGAATGGTTTCCCAGTCCTTCAATTTATTTTCTTTGCTGAAGCCTAATTGTTGCAATTTAGGAGAGTTAATTAGTTGGGGATCCAATACCGCTTTGCCACTTGGATTACAAAAAAGGATTATTACCAATCGATTTAACTTTCTTTGATCTAATGGAGGTTCAATTACTCGATGAACACAAGCTTTAAAGTAACCACCGCTGATAAACTCCAAAGCATCACCTAGATTGACAATTAATGAACCATCCAAATGATCAATATATCTCCAGTCACCGCTGAAAACATCTCTTATCTGAAGAGCCAAGATTGGTTGGGAAGTTATAAAAGTGAAAGCACCCATGTCCGAATGACCTCTTAAAAAAGTCCCATCAGTTTGTTGTGACAGCTTTTCATCACCATAAGGCTCATACATCATAATTCTACCGTGTGTATTCGAATCATCGAGATTTGATCCCAGGTTGGCAAAGTAATTTTTATACAAGGTACCTTCTGGGACTTTCAAAATCAAATCGCAGAGTCTTAATAGTTTTGGTAGAATATCTCTTTGTATCTGATTAAAATAATCAGCTACTTCTTGTAAATGCGCTGCAAGCAATTCGGGATGTTTGTCTTTTTGTTGAACAAAGGAATCATGGCAACTATCTCTAAAATTATAGTGATGGATAGAATCTCTAATACCATTTTTAATAGCCCAATATCCCTTTGGTTTGAATCCTCTTCCTCTCTCACCACCTTCACCACCCTCAACTTCTTCTTCCTTTGTAGGTGCACTTGCCAAATACTGCTTCTGAATATCATACGGTAAAGTTAAAACTGATTGAGAAACTGCTCTCAAATTATCAATCGATTCTTGGGAAATCCCATGATTAATCAAATTGAAGAATCCATAAGTGGTAATTGACCTCTCTAAAGTGTTTGCCAATCTTTGCCTTTGAGCAAGGTTATTATCTCCTTCTTGAAATAACGAAAGATCAATTGCATCCAATTTCAACGGATTTAGGTCTTCCTTGGTTCTTCCCGGATCAATGAATGGTCTGACATTGTACTTTCTATCAGCTTCTGCATTGCTTAAAGTCATGTTTAAGGTATTTCTGTCGCTTAATAAGTAGGGCCCTTATAATTATTCCTTTTTACTTTGAATTATTAGACTTATATAAATGCAAAGGTGTGGCTTGAGGATTTATGAGGTTGCCAATTTTTCCCTTTTGTTTTTTGCAGCACGCCGCAGTATTGCGATAAGATGGTGTCTAAATTAGCTCTTTGGGATATAAATAAGTTTGTAGATCAAAAAGCACCACCTTTATTTATTTCCAAAATCTTGACAAGATTAAGTATGAAGTTGCCTTGGTTTATACCTCAATTTAGGCACGTCGAAGACTTAACTGATGATGACTTTGATGACGCTTCTATAAAGACAGACTCTAATGAGTTAACCATAAAGGAATACAGAGATGAAGCTTATCGTCCATGGTATAAGTTTTTCGATGAATACGAGTATCGTGAAACTACTGAAAAGCTATCTCGGTTCAGGATTTGGAATTGGTTTCCTGAAGAAGCACTGAAAGCTGAAAAGAAGTTAATCATAAAACTTGATTGCACATTGGCCTTAACCACATTCATCTCGTACTTTTTCAAATATTTGAATCAATCCAATCTTAATAATGCATATATTAGTGGGATGCGTGAAGACTTGAATTTAAAAGGTGATTGGTTAGTAAATACCCAAGCTTTATTTACAGTTGGGCAAGTTGTATTTGAACTTCCATTTATCTTCTTACTCCCAAGAATTTCAATTACCTATCACTTATTTTTTTATGAAATGTTGTGGGGGATCTTAACATTAGCAACTGCCAGAGGTAATGCTTCATCTATTCAAGCTCTAAGATTCCTTGTCGGAGCGGCAGAAGCTATTTTCTTCCCTTCTGCTCATTTCTGTCAACCGTTATGGTATAAGAGTGACGAAATTGGAAGGAGATTAGGCTGGATGTATATGGGAAATTTCTTAGGAATATTATCACTGTCTTTGATCTCTGCAAGAGCAGTTGAGAATCCACCAGATAATTACAAAGGTTGGCAATTCATATTTATTATTGATGGAATAATTTCAATTGTATTTGGTGCCCTCTTAACTTTGTTCTTGCATCCTGGAACTCCACAGAGATGTTACTCAATTTGGTTAACAGATGATGAGATTAGGTTGGCAAGAAAAAGAATCAAGTCTGATAACGTTGATGTTAGCCATAATGTTAAATCCTTCTTTGATAAAAAGACTTGGTTGAGTATCTTATCTTCATGGCATTTTTACATTTTCAGTTTGGCGCAAATTTGTGGTTTCAATACGAACAGTGCTTCATCTGGATCCTTCGGTTTATGGCTAAAGTCCCTTAACAGATACTCTACTCCAAAAGTGAATCAGCTAACTGCTTTACCACCAGCATTGGGCATATTGTGGGTTTTTATAGTTTGTTTTGGGGCCGATCTTACTCGGAAACGATTTGCATTTATAATTTTTTCCATGATTATGAATTTCATTGCAAATCTTATTCTAGCTATTTGGAATGTGTCTGAAACAACTAAATGGACCGGTTATTTACTAGCTTATTTTTCTTGGTCCCAAAGTTCTGTTTTCAATCCTTTGATAAGTGATATTTTGAGATTCGATCAAAACCAAAGATCGATCGAATGGATGATTATATATGTTATTGGACTTCAATCTTCTGCTTGGATAAGCAAGTTAACTTTCCCAACTAGTGAAGAACCAAGATATCCGAAAGGATTTTCATCATGTGCTGGATTTAGTCTTGGATTTATTTTACTCGTATCAATAGCTTACATTTTCTATAAGCGTGATGAGAGGAGAAATGCTAGTAAACATGGAATTTATTTGTATAATAGTCAGAAGGGAGAAACTACAGCTGGCTTACAGTCACAAAGTAGGGATTTGGGTCAAAGAGATACTAAAACCAAAACTGGTAGTATCGAGGAAAGGGTATCCTTGATAAAATAGAATATACAATCGAATCTTCAAGTATATGCGTGTAGTATATTTTATGGTAATAATCATAAACTATTTATAAAATCATTAAAAAAACATTAAAAGAATGAAAAGAGGGAATAAAAGAAATTTTAATCGAAGAAAAGTTCATAATTAAACGTGTTCTTGTTCTGGTTTACTTTCACTTGCGTAACCAGTAGTGGTAGCCATGGCTTCCTTAGATGGAGGAACCCATCCTGATGATTTCCATGGTAAGACACCACTAGAGTATAATTCATCAACTTCTTCCAAACTTAAACCTTTAGTTTCGTAAACGAAGAAGAAGACAAAGAAGAAACCGAAAATCAAACAACCAGTGAAAACAAAACCATAGTAGAAGTGAATTTGAGCAGTAATAAGAGGACTATAATAAAATTGTTAGTATAATGATCTTTTTTAGATATTTTCATATTATAGGGTCCCTGATCTGGTGTATGGATGCAAACCCGGAAAAATTGCAAAATTTTCAAAAAACAAAAAAAAAGAAAAGTAAAATGAGACATAAAAAGAAATCAAAAAAATTGCCAGCAATTTCATTTCTTTTCATATACGTCACTTTGTATTTCTTATTTCTCATTTCCATAAACCCATGCAATCTTTGTATGGAATTCACATCATGCCAGAAGCAACCCTAAAAGTAAGTTAAAATTAGTAATACATACGTAAAAAATGAAATTAAGAAACCCCAGATCCAGTTACAAGCAGAACCAACAGCAATAGCTTTAGATCTGATTCTTAATGGATAGATTTCTGAAACAATAGTGTAAACACCACCAGCCCAAGTGGAAGCAAAGAAGAAAATGAACAAACAAGTGATGAAAATCATAGCTTGACCAGTTTGAGTATAAGTAGCACCATCGTAACCATCTTTATATAAATGGACGGAACCTAAAACGGAATAAATAATAAAAGTCATACTCATAAGAGCAGAACCGGTTAACAAACATAATCTTCTACCGAATTTTTCAATAGTCCAAATACCAAGGAAGGTAGAAGCAAAGTTAACAACACCCAAAATGATAGAAGTTTGGAAAGAATCTTTCAAACCAATGGCTTGGAAAATAGTGGTACCATAGTAGAAGAAATAGTTATCACCAGTTAATTGTTGTAAAGATTGTAAAACCATACCGACAATGACTCTGTTAAGAATTCTTGGTTTACCAGTAATTAATTGACCCCAAGAAGCAGAACCAGCCAAGTTTTCTCTATCGATACCAGCTTGAATTAATTGAATTTCGGTGTAGACAGCAGGATCTTCTGGACTAACTTTATTAGATCTACCAATAGAAACCTTAGCTTCTTCGATTTTTTTCTTTTCAATCAAGTAACGAGGAGATTCAGGCATAGCGGCCATACCAGTGATTAAAAAGATAGCCCAAGCAAAACATAAACCAAGAGGAATTCTCCATTGTCTTGAATCGGTATAAACTTTAGTACCATAAGTAGTACAGTAACCTAAAAAGATACCTAAAGTAATAAATAATTGGAAACAACAAACCATAGTACCTCTAAAATTTTTTGGAGCAGATTCACCAATGAATAATGGGGATAAAACTGAAACACAACCAACGGCTAAACCAGAAATAGCTCTACCAACAACGACTTGATACCATTTATCGATAGAAGCAATTTGGATAATTATACCAACAATATAAACAGCCATTGAAGCAGTTAAACCCATACGACGACCCCAGATATCACCAATTTTTGATAAAATGATACCACCAACGGCACAACCAACATTAAAAATGGCAACAATAACACCGGTTCTTATAGTAGAAATGGAATATTCCCCATCAGAATATTCACCAAATCTTCTTTTATAATCACTCATATTAACAAAACCAGAAATGGTACCAGTATCGAAACCGAAAATGAAACCACCAAATGCAACTAACATACAAAAGAAACAAATTAAAATGTAATCTTTGAATGATTTTTCTGGTAATGTAGGTAAGTTATTTTCTAATTCATGAGCTGAAGGTATTTCATTTGGATTAGAAGGAGGTTCATGATCTTCTGGATTCTTTTCTAATAAAGATCCTTGAGCAGTATGACTACCAGATCCTGAAGTTTGATCAAGAACTGGAAAAGTATTTCTATGTTCTTCTTGTGCAGACATTGTAACTATATAGTATTAGAAAAACTAAAGAAAGGAAAAGTTTCAATTTTCTTTTAAATTATTACATTTTAATTTTAATGGGAAATACCTATATATATATAAATATATATAGAAATCATCAAACGTCTTACAAAAATTATTGGGTGTAAATACTTGGTTGCCCAAAAAGCTCTGGCAAAAAAAGAAAAGAATATTACGAACGATGACAGAATAGAAATTAGTAAAAAAAAAAAAAAAAAAAAAAAAAAAAAAAAAAAAAAAAAAAAAAAAAAAAAAAAAAAAAAAAAAAAAAAAAAAAAAAAAAGCTAAAAAGACAAAAAAAAGTAATAAAAGTAAAAATAAAAAGAAAGAAAAAGAAAAAGAACTTGTAGCAGCAAGCTACTGAATGCTTTTGTCATATGTTATTGAAAAGCCTATTATGAACCAGATGATAATATTCGAAATTAATCTAACCATGTAGATTTTCTTTTTTTCTTTTTTTTTGTTTTTGCTTCTTCTTTTTGTTTGTTTCTTGTTTCTTATTATTTGGCTACATTTTTGACTGGGGAACTAAAAACGACCCACGCTTGAATACTCATACGACCTCTAATGTGACTTTGGAGACACGCATTCATACTCAATGTTGAATGCTTGTCTTGAGATTAACATGAAATTTGTATGGAAAAAAGGAAAAGCCAGTTTTTCTCAACTGAGATTTCCTGTTCGGATAAATACTAAGCAATAGTTGTGCACATAAACCCTAATGACATACTGTTTTTACTTAGTTTTTCTTTTTCTTTTTTTTTTTTTAAGTAGTTCTTAGTCTTTCTTTTGTTATTCTGTTGAAGTTTCTTTTTGTATACAAACCGGAAAAAATAGACAATGTTTGTGTCAATAGTTTTTCCTATATATAATCCGGTTCACCGAATATGAGATCATAGGTTTTGTTGAACGGTGAATTTTTTTTTCTTTATTAAAGACAATTATGTATTATGATGATAGTCAATTGGAAAGAAGATGTTAGTAGAAATGGTGGATTGTTCATGTCAATTGGAAAACAACCAGTATTATTCAAGTTTATTATCATCTACGAGTACGACAATTTTGTAAGAGATCAGTAATCTGGTTTTTATTCATTCAAAAAAACAATGCACAAACTTAAAGGGAAAAATAAGAATATCTTATATAACGAATTACAAAGACAAGTTGGGAACAACAAAGCGGCATCATTTCGTAATGCTGAATCTCGTCCCATGGGACAATTTCAGAGAAACTAGCAAGCGCTTTTCCCACTCCAGCGGGGAAGAAAGATCCTCCAGTCTAGTTAGGAATTCGTCTTGTACGTATCAAGAATCCCCCTTGGTTTTAAGATTCATTCATTGTAGACTACTAGCAAAAGAAGTTTGGTTGTGTATCGGATAATCTATTATATCATTACCCCAATTGCCCTTCGAAAAAAAAAAATCTCTCTCAAAATTCTTATTGGTTCTCCTCATTATCTTCACAATTGAACATGTGTTCAAAATCGATGTGGGACAATTATTTTGCCCCCTACCCACCCCGATCTTCTCCAATTAGTCAATAAGCTAAAAAAAAAACTGTCAATTAATAATTAATCCGGATTTTCTGCAATTTATTGTATGCACAAAAGTATTCTGCATACAGTTATTCCGAGAATTTTCCAGCACTTTTTCCTTTTTGTTTATTTTGTTTTCAATTGAAGTGTTTTTCATTTTTTCGTTTTGGTGGCTTTTTTTGTCTCGGGGAGACTTTTCATTCGCTTTTTCTCTTCACCTTTTAGCAAGCTTTGTTTTTTTATTTTGTTTTTGGTAAAACAAGAATGAAATTACAATCTAATAACAATAGCTCGGTTCCGTTTTAATTTAAATTAAGTCGGGCTACAAATTTGTATCTACTTGCAAAAATTGAATATTTTACTCCACTAATCTGAATACATACGGCGACTGAATCTGATTTTAAGTTCAGCTCTCAAGATTATTCATTGAATTCAATTTTTTTTTTTTTTTTTTTTTTGGTTTTGTCTTTATTCTAACCTCGTCTTGCTTTTTTGGGGTAAAAGCCTCTTTCTCTTTTGCCATCTATCATTTTGTTTTAGCAAAAAACGTAGGAACTGGTTTCTTGCTTGAGACGATGAACAAGTAGTCACAAATTAATTTGCTTTCCTCTTCTACAAAATTCTCTTAGCGGAAACTATACACTAAAAATGGTCTTTGGTCTTTATAGACCAATTAAAGTTATAAATACAATAGTTATAAAGAACGCTGTTTTTAATTTCAGCTGGAAAATTAGTAGTGAAGTTAATCCGAACAATTGATATATTTTTTAACCTCCGCAAATGCTCTAAAGAAATTTAGTAAGGGCCTCTCTTAATAACATATACTTTGGTATTGTGTATTGTGTATTATTCAGATCCCTCGGGAAAGGCTTTTCCAAGGACAGAAACCTCTATACCGATTTCCCAACCCTTTGTAAAAACTTGATGTAATGCGCGGGGGGTCTCATTTGCCTTTTGGCAAAAATTGATATCATGTATAACTCCTGCAGCCAAACTGGTCTCGTTACGTGATGCATCCTTTAAAATTTGGACATTTCAAACAATTTGTGAATTCAACCGTGAGAAGTAACTGGGGCGAATCTATTCAATTCGGCTCGATTGTGCTTCAAGTGTGACGAAGCAATCTGATTAGATATGTAACATGTTTATTAAGAAAGACATTGAAAAATACATTTTTTTGTTTCTAAGTGATCATACCGTTTTATAACGGTTCGTTACCGTGTAAATGTAATGGAGTATGTTAAATGTCTTTTGGTTTGCCTTTCTTCCAAATTATCCGGTTGAACTACACACATCTCTGAGCCAAAATTGCTGTATCAGATTTCGTGACTCTGTACATAGAAGTTAGTGGCTGGGTTATTATCCATGTTAAGCTTACATCATACAGAAATACAGGGACGTTTTATCTGTAACATTTGGTGGTTGTAATTTTCGGCATGTTTTTAGATTAAAGTTTAGGTAGACGAATTACTGCTAAAAAAAAATTACTGCCAAAAAATTTACTGCCAAAAACATTACTGCCAAAAAAGGCTCTTTTGACTCTTTTCTTATTTGATTTTGAATGTACGGGTGCTTTATGGTGGTACGGAGGTGTTTTGCTCTTCTTCTTCTTTTTTTTTTTTTTTTTTCTTTTTGAGATGAGACTAAGATGAAAAGTGAAAAGTAAAGAGCTGATCTAATGATATTAAGCTGGCATACCGATTAACTATCTCCCTAAACATATACTCATACATAGACAATGTCATCCACAAGAGGGAAAGTTTTACAGGTGAGGAATCCTACTTTACCAAATCTGACCAGTCCGGAACAGAGGTACTGGAAAGGATTTGTTAATCCACAACTAATAAAAGAAAATCATCCAATAACACATATTAATTTCAACCCAGTTTCTCCTCATGATTATGCCGTCACTTCTTCCACAAGAATTCAAGTTTTTTCATCCAAAACAAGACAAGTCACCAAGACCTTCTCGAGATTCAAAGATACCGTATACTCGGGAGAATATAGATACGATGGGAAATTACTCGTAGCTGCTGATGCCTCAGGTTTGGTATCAATTTTTGATAGTTATCAAAGAAACTTGTTGGTAAGTTTACAACCTTCAAGTCACCCAACTCATGTAGCAAAATTTCATCTGACTATTGGTAATCAATTAATAACTGGTTCAGATGATAGAATTGTTCGTTTATATGATATATCTCAAACTACTAAAGGTCCAATTGTTGAATTTAATGATTCTTATCATGGTGATTATATAAGAAGTGCAAATTTCATACCTGGAAATCCAAATTTAATAACTACAGGTTGTTACGATGGTAAAGTTCGTATATTTGATACAAGACAACAATCAATTGTTGCCAAATTTAATCAAGGTAATCCAATTGAAGATGTTTTAGCATTGTCTCCAACTACTTTAGTAAGTGCAGGTGGTCCTCAAGTTAAGGTTTGGGATTTATCAAGAGGTTCTCAAATTCATGAATTAAACAATTTCACTAAAACCGTTACTTCATTACATGATTCTGGTGAACGTGGATTAATGGTTGGTTCATTAGATGGTCATGTTAAATTATTCGATTACACTTCTGCTAATTGGGAAGTTAAATTTGGATGGAAATTCGGTAGTGGAGGTGTCTTAAGTTGTGCAGTCTCTCCAAATCATAAACATTTTGTTACTGGTTTGACAACTGGTTTATTATCAGTTCGTACTAGAAAAACTGAACCAAAGGTTGAACAAGGTGTTAAACAAACTAAAACTAACGCATATAGTAGAATGATGAGAGGTTCCGACTATTTAGGTGAGGAAGAACATCGTATAATTCAAACTGCTACTACTCAAACAAAAAAATTAAAACAATTCGAAAGACATTTAAATGCTTTTAAATGGGCAAGTGCATTAGATAGTGGATTCGCTCACGGAGTTACTAAAGATATTACCATCACTGTTATGAACGAATTAAAGAAAAGAGGTAAAATCAGAGTTGCATTATATGGTAGAGATGAAATTTCTCTTTTACCTATCTTACAGTGGTGTGTTAAAAACTTAGATGATGTTAAGTCTTTTAATATAATTTGTGACTACATTGGAGTTATACTAGAAATGTATGGTTCATTAATTGATCAAAGTGTGGTTTTAGAAGAAATTTTTGCTAATTTACTAAGAAAAATTAATACTGAAATCAAAAAGTGCAAAGAAGCTAATGAAATTGGTGGGATGTTGGAATTATTAACTGTATAATATATATATATAGATATTTAATAGTAATAAAATTCATGTATATTAGTAAGATCCTTTATTCTTCTTTCTCTTTCTTCTTCTCTTTTGTTTCTCAGTTGCAACCTCTCTGCATTGATCTGAACAAAACCATTTATTACCACCTTTGGTATATTTCATTGCCTCCACTCTATTGAAAAGTCCCACACATTTATAATGAAACCATTCACCATTAGGACATGCTTCATTGTCACATGCAATCATCCCTCCGAGTGATGGTTGTCTACAGAAGCAGTAAGGCTTGTTATCCTCAGAAGCTTCGTTATCATCTTCTTTTTCATCTTCTACTTCAGCAATCTCTGCTTTCCTATTAGATCTTGGAGTTACTCGACTAGGTTTATCAATCTTTAACGGCTTTCCTCTCTTTCTCACTTCCTCTGTTTTCACGATTTTTCCTTTTGAATCCAATCTTGGTCTGCCCCTTGGTCTAGGTTCTTCTATCGACTTCTGCGTTTGACTTTCATTTGGTCTCACTAGCCTAGGTCTTCCCCTTGGCCTATCTTTCATCTCGATCCTTGGCCTTCCCTTTGGTTTAGGCCCAGCTTTGTCTTTAGATAACCTTAGCACCAACTTAACACCACTATTTGCTTCCTGATTAGATGGCTTTTCATTGTTGGCATTTAAAGAATCTATTTCATCTCTTTCCTTCAAAGCTTCCTTTTGAGAAGTAAGCGGGTTTGTTTTATAATGCTCAATTAATTGAGCTCTGAGTTTATCTTTGTCATCTGAGTTAGCTTTTAGTACACCTGAATTCTGCGCAAGATTTCGTAATTCATCTACCTCATCGCTTAACGTTATTTCGTGTGTTATTAATTGATTGTGTAAGGCTTTAGCTTCAGCTAATGCTTCTAAATTAAGATACTGGATTTTTGATTTTAGGAACCTTAATTGATCTATAATGTCTATTTTTTCAACCAGATTATCATTTTGTAACTTTAATAATAGAGCGTGCAACTGTTGTCGATGTTTATCTATTGCAATATTACAAGCTTGAATTAACCAAAGAGACCGTATTATATCACAGGGTAGATGGTCGACTGTTGATATAAATGTATTATGTATCGAGGAAGAGTGTTGTATGATTGAACTCATGAGCTTTAGCAATTCTAAAAGAGTCTACTGATCTACCCTGGGTTTGTTTACTTACGAATGATTTCTCAGATCGCTTTAGATTTTTTTTTTCTTTGTTGGGAATAAAACGTCTGTACATCATGCTTACAGTCACACTACAAATAAAAAAAATTTTTACTAAGATGCCCTATTATTAAGAAATTATATAAATTAAATAACTACAGAGCCCCTTATACTTTAATGAAATATCAGAAACTAATCAAAACTAACTATAAGTCAGAACTAATTTAGTTTTCTAAATCTTTCTTTAAAGTACCCAAGAAAGCGTGTTTTTCAGCTGGGGTTTGGAATCTACCTTTACCGAATTTAGAAGCGGTATCGATCCATTTCAAGTTAACCTTTTCAGTAGCTCTTCTTGAGGTGTCAACGTATAAGGATTTTCTTAAAGTAACAACTCTCTTTTTGGTACCTGGGATAGAACCTTTAACCAAGACGAAATCGTTGTTAACGTTACCGTATCTAACGAAACCACCCATTGGGTTAATAGTTTTCTTAGTTCTATCGAATTCAGTAGCACCATTAGCTTCATCAGCACCGGAACCAACTCTGTAAACTTTGTGGTTGATAGAGGTTCTGTGGTGGTAACCGTTTTGACCAGCTCTGGCAACGGTCCACATAACATTAGCTGGATGCCAAGCACCAATACAAGCAACCTTTCTTAAACCTCTATGGGTTTTTCTTGGTAATTTTTTGGTACCCCATCTGTGGGTAACACCTTCGAAACCGTGACCTTTAGTAACAGCAATGACATCAATCATTTCATCTTGTTCGAAAACAGAGTCAACAGTGACGGTTTTTTCAAAGTGTTCTTTAGCCCAGTCAACTTTATCAGAGATAGAACCACCATTAACTTGGATTTCAGCTAAGTGAGCTTTCTTTTGAGATAATGGAGTCTTTTTGATTTGAGTGTGAGCTAAAACTCTAACAACGGTAGCGTATTTCTTAATTCTAGCTAATTCACGTTCAATTTGGGCACCATCTTGAGCGTATTTAGCAGAGTATTTGGTGAAAGCCTTCTTTTTAGATTTGTACCAGTTTTTGTAGAATCTTCTCTTAATTTCTTCAGACAAGTGTTCAGCCCAAACGGTGGTTAAGGATCTTAAACCTCTTGGGGTTTCAACGTAACCAACAACACCAACAACAACTAATGGTGGAGTGTCAACAACAGTAGCAGCTTCAACAATTTCACGTTTGTGCATTTTAGAACCTGGACGGTCTAAGTCTCTAACGATGGTAGTCATACCAGCTTTGTAACCTAAGAAAGCGGTTAAAGCAACTGGTTTAGATTTGACATCTTTAGGGAAAGATTTAACTCTACCTCTTTGTTTGGCGGCTCTCTTTCTTGGTAAGAAACCTAAAGAGCCGTGACGTGGTGCTTCGTATTTTCTGTGAGACATTTTATTTAAATGTTATTAACAACTAAAGAAAGAAAAGAAGAAGAAGAGTAGGAAGAATTGAGTGAAAAAAAAATTTCTTATAAGTGAAAAGATGTTGAGGGAAGAAGAAAAAAAGAAAAAATTTTTCAGGGAAGAAGTAGTGCAATGACCGGATTTCGCTGAAAAAAAATTTGTTGAGATTCGTTCTGAAAAGTACGTGGTATACTGTTATTTACGCCCGGGTTTGTGGTGTGTGGGTCTTTGTTTGTAGTAATGATTATAGTCATTTTGGTTGCAAATAGCTAAATGACAAGGTAGTTGGCAATTCGATTTGGCAGAATTTGTAATTTGAGGAGAGGGAAAGTTGTATTAGACATTGGGGTAGAGAAATTGAGCGAATAGTGTGTAGACTGCACCAATCATATTAAGCCCTCATCAGATATGCTAATGTGAAAGAGGGAAAGGGACAGAAATGAAATTAGGCTGAAATACAATTCAAACAGCTCGTAAAGGCATGTTATCAATTAAGGAGCTCGTAAAGTCGAAGAGGGCTCAGCTGGTGGTGTTATTAGCTTGTGGTGTGCTCTCGGCTGGTGGAGTACACTCGGCTTGTGGTGTGCTTGAGCCTACCCCTTTCACAAGAGAAGTGTTCAAGGAGTTGGGCGGACTTCGTAAATGATTTAATGATTTCAAGCTTTGATAACAAAAAAAAATGGTGGCTCATGCCAAAACTCTCTACAAGTCTTGATAAAAGTTTTTTACAAGTTTCGATAAATATTTGTGACATTTGCAAAATTGTCAATTGAGATTTGGTTGATTTTGACTCGAATTAGTTAAGAATCCGAGGAATTAAGTAAAAATATTTTTTTTTTTTTCAAAAAAATCCCTGTCTAGGGAAATTGATGTT
Source organism: Hyphopichia khmerensis (assembly GCA_030569195.1). NCBI lineage: Eukaryota > Fungi > Ascomycota > Pichiomycetes > Serinales > Debaryomycetaceae > Hyphopichia > Hyphopichia khmerensis. The sequence goes on along the minus strand of JAJMKE010000003.1, from coordinate 248,221 downwards.
TCCCGTAGCAGCAGCTACGATGTAATCATTGGAAGCAGATATCTGTAAATGCAGATAACATTATACTAGAAAGAATACAGAAATTTTTCGGGGTAGATTGAGAAGCCCGATGTTGAATACTGGTGTAAAGAAAAACTTGGTGATGAAAAACGGAGAAACCAAGTAGATGAAAAATACCATCAAAGAAAAGAAGAAAGCAAACCCACGCAGAAGAGATTAAACTCCAAAAGATGCATTATACATTATCAATATATAGGGAACTATTGTTGAAAAGGCGGAGTCTTGAATATTGAATGTGAAAGGATGAAAGGGATTGATAGAAAATAAGGTATTTAAGAAGTATAGCATTTAGTTTATCAAAAATATAATTTTCCGCATTTACTAGTTATCAATATGCTTCAAAAGGAATTAATATGCTTAACAAGATACTACTTGCTTTCAAATTGGGTTTAATATACTTTAATAAGAAATTTAACATACAATCGCAAAAGATTTGCAATATTATTTTAATGCTGCGAAAAATAGCAATACTTCAACTACAAAATATTTTAGATTATCATTGAAATCGCTTGAATATAATTGAAAGTAAATAGGGCCAAATAGCAGAACCAGAACTAAAAATAAAAATAATAAAGAAAAAAAAAACATCTAAATCTAAAACAAAGGAACAGAATGGAAAATAAGGTATACGAAAGAAAGAGTTAAAGGGTAAAAGCCAAAAAAAACGACAAAAAAAAAAAAAAAAAAAAAAAAAAAAAAAAAAAAAAAAAAAAAAAAAAAAAAAAAAAAAAAAAAAAAAAAAAAAAAAAAAAAAAAAAAAAAAAAAAAAAAAAAAACCAGTAAGTAAGAACAAAGGGTAAAGCCATCTACTCTTTTTTAATATGAATAATTTTTTTCAAGGCAGATTTTGCATCACCATTTTCGTCATTTGATGTATTGGTAGAGATAACTTCTTCATCTGAAATTTTTGATTCTTTGATAGAAGATTCATTTGAATAATTCATTAATTCATTCATATTAATAGTATTATTAATTGGAGAATTATTTTGATTCATGAAAAAATCTTGATTTGATAAGAATTGTTGATTATTTGATAATAATTTTTGTTGAGGAGAATTTATATTCATCATTGAATACATCATTGAATTGAATTGAGGAGTCAAATTGAAGGATAAATTACTTGATAAGAAATTTGAAGGAGTTAAACCAGTTGAAGAATAAAGGTAATTTTCTTTAACTTTTGGAGTTTGAGGTAATTGGGGTAAAATTGATTTATTATTTAATTTATCCAAAGGGGATGAATCATGTTCATTAATTGAATTTAAATTTGGTGCATAAACATTTGAAGTGTTTATACCGGTAAAATCCGAATTATGTCTTCTTAATAAATTTGGACCACTAGGAGGATCATTATTTTTAGAAGAAGTAGTAGAAGTAGGGACAGTAGAAGTATTAGAATTAATTGTAGATGTAGATGAATTGATTGGAACCGATAAATTAGTTTCACTCAGAGATCTTTTAAATAAATCATTTGATAAAACTGCTTTACCAGAATCATCAACTGTTAATTTAAGTTGGAAACCACCATCTTTCTTTTGTTCTTTTGGAGCTATTGATACTGGAGGTAATAAATTCTTATCGAATTCATTAGGCATCAACATAGAAGGATTAAGCATTGGTTGAGAAGAAGATCTATTAAATTTAGGAGGAGCAGGAGGAGGAGGAGGAGGAAGAGGTATTGAATTTTCCTGAGGGATATGATGAAGTTGATTATTTGATTTAATTGAAATAGAAGAAGGAGGAGGAGTATTATAAACATCAGATTGAGTAATATAGGAGATATTATCCAAAGTTTTTGAATTAATATGATGATTAAAAGGAGTATTATGATTAGATATTGAATGAGGAGTTATTAATTGATCATTTGATTTATGTCTTTTAACTGGAGATTCAAAATTATTTGGAGAAACCAAAATTTTTGATTTTGATCTTTTCTTCAGAGGAGAATTTGATTTCAGTGGAGAAGATTTTGAAGGAGATACTTTTAATATTGAAGTATAATAATCTGGATTTTTTCTTTTAGTAATAAGATTTGAATTTGATTCAGCAGTTGGAGAATTACGAAGTGGTGAAGTATTAACATTAATATTCATGGTTGTAGTAATCCTAGTACTTAAAGAATTAGCCTTTGGAGGTCTACCTCTCTTTCTTTTCATAGGTGGTGAATCATTGGAAAAATTAAAAGAGGTTGAATTTTTGGAATTTGTCATACTTAATGGATTACAGGCTAAACTATTTAAGATAATATTGGACATGTGGAACCAACTAGATGAACTAGATGAACTAGATGAACTAGATAAAAGAACTAGATGAACTAGATAAAAGAACTAGAAAAGGAGAAAAAACAAATGAAAGAACAAGGTCAATAAGAAGTGAAAATTTTATCAAAAAACTAGTCTATGTATGTCTCAGGTACTTTTTTTATCTTTTTATTAAAAATTTTTCGTTATTAATGTCTTTTATCTTGTTTATATGTTTTTTTTCTTTCTAATTAAGGATATATTGATATATAAATATTATTGAAACTATTATTATCATTGTAAATAGGCAACTAATGCCATTTATTCCATGTTTAACGTCTCCTTTGCCAGTTGAATAGCCAACATGTAATCCTCTAATCTTCAACATGCAAAATGGCTGGGTACCCCTTCACCCTTAAACCATATTTTTTCGTTGTTCGTTTTGTGAATAAAATTTTTTTTTTTTTTCATTTTTCATTTTTTTTTTCATTTTTGTATGGGATTTCTGCCCTTTTTTCCATTTTGTTAGTAACTTTTCACTTTTGTTAGCATATTGAAAAGGTACGCGTTCACCAACATTATACTTAATTGGGTTAAATTACCAGCATGAGATACAGAACCCCCTTTAAGTACAAAGAAGGTTGATACGTTTGTTTAATATATTTGTATGTATTGAATGAAACCATACATGTTCATATGCTTGTAACATAAACACCCTTGCTTATTAGATGAGTGTGTATTGGTATTAATTGTTGCTATTTCAGATCTAATTGTATGTAGTGTAAGTGTTTAGTGTAAGTGTTTAGGCAAGTGTTTAGGCAAGTGTTTAGGCAAATGTTTAGGCAAGTGCTTAGTACAAGTGCTTAGTGTAATGTATGATTTGATTGATTACGGTTGCATTTTTAGTAATTTAGTGAATCTAGTATTGGGATTAAGTGCCGTTTCTTTATTAGTTTTCGTAGGTGTAGGATTTATTATAATGATTTACTATCGGATTCTTGTAGGATTCTTTAGGGTATGATTCTTTGCTGTATGATTCTTTATTATGCTTTTCTTTCTGTATGATTCTTTTCTGTATGATTCTTTATTAGTACGGTTTTTTTTTATTGTAGCATTCTTTGAGGACCCGGTTAATCTAGTTGGTTTTCGGGTTGGGGGGTAGGGAGGGGGGTTTAAACCCATCGATGATCTTCAATCTTACATTATTAATGGGGGTTACAGAATATGGAAGACTTTTTTTCGTATTAGATTGCCCATTGTTGATTATTTTCAATTTATTTACTAATTTCATTAATGAAAATTTGTAAATTGTATTTACAATGCTTTACGATTTAATTTAACGTTGTTGGCTGGTATCAAATGTCATTGTATATATATTTAGATTTCCGTAGTAGCAAGAAATTGAGATATTAAATAATATTAAAATGCATTTACAGGGTTTTAAGACTTATTCCCTCTATTGTGGAGTATCTTGCTAGTATAACTATAAGAAATATGTATGAGCAAACATTTGACTTTAGTCTAGTACTAGATCACTAGATTTTACCCCAACAAGTACTCTTGCGTGTATACACTATAGTCACCATACACTATAGTCACCATACACTATAGTCACCATACACTATAGTCACCATACACTATAGTCACCATACACTATAGTCACCATACACTATAGTCACCATACACTATAGTCACCATACACTATAGTCACCATACACTATAGTCATTCCATACACTATAGTCATTCCATACCATTGGGTATAGTCATAAGGCATAGTCATATAGCCATACACTGGTGTATAGTCATGTAGCTAGCCATACACTTGGGTATATTCATATAGCCATACCATTGGGTATAGTCATAAGGTATAGTCATAAGGTATAGTCATATACTCAAACACTCGTGTATAGTCATATACTCAAACACTCGTGTATAGTCATGTAGCTAGCCATACATAGTTATATAGCCATACCATTGGGTATAGTCATAGGGTATAGTCATATAGTCATATACTGGTGTATAGTCACCATACACTATAGTCATTCCATACACTGGTATATAGTCATGTAGCTAGCCATACACTTGGGTATAGTCAAAATGGTATACTGATATACTTACTTATAGCTATGAAAGAGTATACTTATTAAGTATTGTCATAAAGCTCACCATGCACTTACGTGTAGTTGTATCTCCATACACTTATGTATACTTATATAACCATACACGTCTGTATATTATTACAATGGTATAAGAACTATGAAAGGGTCTACCTATACACTCACGTATAGTTTACCCTTCTAAATAGTCATATAACCATACACCTATGTATAGTCATATAACCATACACGTCTGTATAATCATATAACCATACACGTCTGTATAGTTATATAGCCATACACGTCTGTATGCTCATATAACCACACATTGGTGTACTAAAACTTGAAAAGGTCTACTTATACACTTACGTATACTCATGAAGGTATACTTATAGCGATAAAGGTAACCTATACACTTAGTCATAAAGGTAACTTCAGTACGTTTTAAGCGATCGTATTCGTATAGTTTTGCAATTACGCACTACATCAATGCTTGCGAAATCTCATCGTTGATAATTTCGTTACAACTACACCAATATCGAGGTATACTGATTCAAACTCAACCAATGTCTAAATTGAATCCAATTACTACTCATAGAGAGTTTTCAGGTACTCCAGGAGCAATCTTAATCACTTTTTTCTTACCACTTGTTATTATTTTTTTCGCCCTAGTTACCAATGAAAATTATTCATTCGATGGTATAAATCTTGAATTACAACCAATTTTAGATCAATTACCTACTAACTTTAATGAATTGGTTGATTTATGCTTTGATACTCGTTGTTGGTTGGCTTACTTAACTTGGTTTTTTGGCTTGGTTGTACTCGATCAAATTATCCCTGGTAAACATTTAAAAGGTATTGAATTACGTGATGGATCAAAACTAAATTATAAAATTAATGGTAAATTAATGTCATTAACTTTATTAGTCGTTCTTGCAAGTAGATTATTATCCTCTGAAAATTATAATTTACCAGAATTACAATTCATTTATGATAATCAATTGAAATTAACCGTTGTTATTACAATTTTTTCATTTATTTTATCTTTTTTCGTTTACTTCATTTCATTCATTCCTTTATCCAATAAAAATGGTTTGGGTACTAATGAAAGAATCTTATCCATTAATGGTAATACTGGTAATCCTGTTTATGATTGGTTTATTGGTAGAGAATTAAATCCAAGAATTGGTAGCTGGGATATTAAATTATTTTGTGAATTAAAACCTGGTCTCTTATTATGGTTTTTAATTAACCTTTCTTGTATTCAACATCAATATCAAATTCATTCTAAAGTAAGTGATTCCTTAATATTATCTAATTTTTTACAAGCTTTTTATTTATTCGATGGTGTTTTTAATGAAGAAGGTGTCTTATCAATGATTGATGTTACCACTGATGGGTTTGGTTTCATGTTATGTTTTGGTGATTTGGCATGGCTTCCTTGGTCTTACTCTTTACAAGCCCGTTATTTATCTTTATCCAATCGTTATTATACCTTAGGCTATTTAAATTGCTCAGTCATTATCGCTATTAGCATGTTAGGTTATTACATTTTTAGTAAATCAAATCAACAAAAATCGGATTTCAAACAAGGTAAATTAAATCATTTGAAAAGTATTGAAACTAAAACTGGATCAAAACTTTTATGTGATGGTTGGTGGAAATTATCTCAACATACTAATTATTTTGGTGATTGGTTAATTGGTTGGTCTTGGTGTTTACCAACCGGATTCCAAACTCCTTTGACCTATTTTTATGTTATTTATTTCGGTACTTTATTGATTCATAGACAAAGAAGAGATGAAGCAAAATGTAGCGCTAAATATGCTGAAGCTTGGGATGAATATAAAAAACAAGTCCCTTATAAAATTATTCCTTACATTTATTAGCTGTCCTTCCTTTTTTTTTTTATTTATCGATATATATATTATATATATAGTTGTATATACTAATTTTATAATGAAAAAAGTTTACGTATTTATTCAGTTTTTTTCTCAAAATCAACTTGCTTATCAAAAGATTTGTATGAAATCTCTAAAGTGGTCATCCATCCTAATGCAGTATATAAAACATAGAGTAAAAATGCAGAAACAATGAATGTTTGCCAAATTCCTGGAGTGAAAAATTGATAATTAGTGAAAAGATTTGAATTTTTCTTGATTTTATTATATTTAATTGATGGAACTGATGATGGAACCGAACTAGCTTCATTAAATATGGTAACCATAGCTTCTTCACTCTCTTGAGCAAGGAATGATTGAGCAGCTTGAATGTCCAGTTCAACTTCAGCCAATAATTCATCGTAATTATCACTGGCTTCTTCACTAATTGGTTCTGTACCAGTGGCTTGTCTCTTTTCTTGTTTTTGTTCCAACTTCAACTTATTGAAACTTGGTTTCCCTTGTACAATAACATTAAAATCATTTTTGATGTATTCTTCAATAGCATGTTTGCCATCGTCTTCAATATCAACAATAGTAAGTTTAGCTTTAGACTCTTCTCCATTACCAAATTCTTCAATTGATGAATACTTAACAATTCCATTACATGATTCATGAATTTGTAAATCTAATTCTTCTGGTTCTTCATAATAAACATGTTTAATAAAAGTACCCTTATTATTAGATGGTATATCATGGCTCAAGTTACTAACTCTATAAATAACCAAGCTTTCTTTATTCTTACCATTGCATACCCCTTCCGTAATTGAATCTATTGACTTGCTCAATTCATTTGCTCTAGTAATATATGGGAACTTGGTTTTCAAATGTTGAGAAGAATAGAATGGTGCAGTATCAGAAAATCCAGAAACTGATGATATTATTGCACTGGAGGCAATCAAGAACACACTACTTAACTTCATTATTGATTTCCCTAGACCTTTTGAATTGATGTAACGATTTCCTTCTATTAGTTTCTCGTTTATTACGTTGATATCTAATAAAAATTCAAAATTTGAGAAGGAACTCGCCGGTGTAAGGAAAAAGTAGTGAGAATCACCAATTTTTTTTTTTCTCCTACTTATATTCATTTAACTATATAACCATCAGTTAGTATATAGATAAGACCCATATCCTTATCAAATAACTACTCTTCTTTCCTATTAAAACCATTATAAAGAGCTCTACGAAAATATGGCTGTTGATATACCCAAGTATGTACTCGTTGCACTTCTGTCTCAATTGAATTTCTTTTACTAACCATACCAATTAGGTCCGTTGTTCAAAAATTGACCTTTTTCACCGCTGCCATGGTGATATTCCCGGTGCTTTCTTTCTTCATTTGTCAATGGTTATCCAGTAATAATGCTATAATAAGTGGTGGGGTTGCTGCATTGGTGGCCAATGTTGTATTGATTGGTTATATCGTGGCCGCTTTTACAGAAGATACTACGAAATATGATTCTGAAAAACCAGAATCTAAGAAGTCCCAATAGTCTTTTTTCTAATTTTCTAATTTAATCACTACTTGTATTACTAGCCTATGGTCTCATGTATAGTACACACCTCAAATGGATAATATAATCGAAATATCGAACAATATTGTGGATTTGATCTTCCAATTCTTTGTAGTACTTTTTTTTTTCTGTTTTTTCAGTTATTTGCGCAGTCAATTCTTCATCAAATACAAAACAAGCTAGCTTTGACTTTGTATAACTCTTTCAATCAGGTCAATTCAGTTTTCAAAATGGTTCACCAACTATCGCTAGTGTCAAGCATACCGCATAGTAGCTATATACAGACAGTTTCTACCCTTCAGGCATTAACAGGCTTGATATCCCCGCAGCCAATTACTACATATACTCTTTTAACTAGACCCCATGATATTTTTAAACCAAGATTCGAACCAGGAAAGGTTAACCAAATAGAGCAGTATCATATGAGATGTACTACCACCTGGTCTGACTCAACAAGTGAGAACTTGGACATTGCAAAGCCAATCATCAAAAATGATGAATCAAATGAAATATATGCTGATCGACTTTTCGTGGGTGACGATACAAAGAAAGAATGGACGTTGCAAATATCAGATATCCCAAATGCTGGGAAGAATCAAGTTTGTTCCGCTCAAAACATATACGAAAGCACTTTAGTCCATCACCATACTAGCGTTTTTGAGATTGAAAAAGTTCAATTTGAAGATAAAAAGGAAGAGACTAAAGATGATAAAATAGATGAAAAAACAGATGATAAAGCAGATGATGCAATGGAAATTGACGAGGAAGTTAAGGAAGAGCCATCAAAACCAGAAACACAAACTGAAAAACAGCCAGAAGTGAAGACAGAAGACAAACCTCAAGAAGCAAAGGAAGAAACAGCAATCAAGCCCGAAACCGAGGATAATCAAGTTAAATCAGAAGATATTGAAATTTTACCTGAAAATGGTAAGACTGATATCGACAATAATGAAACCAAACCGAATAACACTCAAGCCACTCCAATTGAGATATCTGCAGAGCCAAAACTTAAAGAAATCGAAGTAAGAAAACATCAAGATTCATTCTTACAATTTTTGGGCGATTTGGGATACGATGTTGTAAATCAATATTGGATCAAAGGTATTAGATTCTTTCATGGTGATATTGTGATTGAGATATATAAAATCTTTATAAGAGATGATTCTCCAAACCTTAGTAATGGCAAGTTAAAACTAAAACTACTCGATGATTCAAACACTTTTCAAATTAAAGCTTACATAAATTTCCCCAAATCTACAGATGTCGAAGCTATAAAACAAGGTACCAAGGAATTATCAAGATTACAGGATTTCTTCAAAAATTTATTCAAACTTACTATCCCAGATAGAATGTATATGGATTCAAGAGTATTAAATAGACAAAATTAGATATATTTACTCGAATTTCAACCTTGACGGGTCTTGATAGTAAAATATGAACTCTCACTATCAGGATGTAGTTTTCGTATATCAAAATCAACTTCTCCCTTTTCTTTATCAACTTTATTCGGAAGACTTTTTATTTCTTCCAATAATTTATCTAGGGTAAGAGGGGTTTGCAGAACATGGTCACTTGCAATCAATCTAAACATAGTATCGTTACTTTCTTGTGGAGTTTCCAAACTTTTAGTGTCCTCATCGTAAAGGTATCCAATGAACCCCATTTGTTGGACTAAGGCTGTTTTCAATTTCTCCCTCTCATCAGCTGTAATATCATCGTTGATACCAGAAACTTTGATTATTTTATCTATGGTCTTATCACTGATATTAACCTTGTCATTAGTGTCCGATATTAGATCTTTAACGGCCCATGTTGATTTGCTTAGAAACTGTTGTATTTCTTCTTCACTTTTTAATATATTATGCTGATTTGTTTTATTGGCAGTCACGAGGGAGCTACTTATATTCCGCCTTGCAATAAAAAAGGATCTTCTAAACATCGTTGGATTGGTCAATGTATGTCTTCTTGAGCTAATCTTGTCTTGGTAAGTATTTTTCACTTTGAAGATCTGCGAAATCAAACCAAAAAAAAAATTATCAGCTCTTTTTTTCTCTACAACACTCAGTTACAAATATATGAACTAAATTAAACTAAATATAAAATAAAGGATTTTGAAGAATGAAAGAATACAAATGGGGATCTATATATACAAAAAATTGGAAGACGAAATGCTAGATTTAATTTTTCTTTTGATTTAATTTTTCTAATTCAGCTTTTGTTTTGTCGATTTTTCTTCTCTTCTTAGCTAATTCATCTTGTCTGGTTTCCTTTTTATCAATACCATATTGCATCTTCTTGTATAATTTACGTTGCTTGTTGGTCATCATAATCTTCTTCAATTCTTTTTCTTCGTCTTCTGCTGATCTCTTCTTACCAGCATTCTTTTGTTTAGATTCTTTAACATCTGAGAATTTGACACCAGCAGCTTCGGCTTCTAATTCTTTTTGAGCCTTAAGATCTTCATCTTCATCATCTTCAGGTTGATCAACATCTTCATGTGCAATTTCAACATCCTCATCATCATCTTCTTCAACTTCTTCACCTTCAGCTGGTTTGGCGTCAGGATCATATCCACCGGCATCACCCCATGGAGACAAGTGAGGTGGTAAAGTTTCACCTGGAGCGTATTGATTTACTGGTAATAATTCACTTTTATTAATGGAGTCAAAAATCCATTGAGGTTGAACATAAGTTCTTCCAGCAACTTTTGAATTGATTTTAGGTCTATCAACGATTTGATGAGTAATTTTTGATAAATCTAATTTTTTGAAAGATTCAGGATGATTTATTTGTAAGTCATCAAGAGCGACTTCAGAAATTAAAGAACCACCAGCTGATAATATACAAAATTCTAAAATATCTAATGGAACTTCACGTCCAACATAAAAGATAAATTTAGAAAATAAAGTAGATGTTGGAGATGCAAATTTTGAAGGTTGAGATAATAAATCACCAGTAGTTTTATTGGTTGAAGCGAATTCATCTAATTCAACTTCTTCAACATTTTCATTTGTTTCTGGTTCTTCAGTATTTTCCTCTTCTTTATCAGCTTCTAAAGCCTTTGATATTTCAGCATTTGACAATTTAGTTTCTGGAACTGAGTTTTTATCATTAGATTCTTCTGGAGTAACCTTGTCTTGAGGTAATAAAGCATTAGCACCTTGTTCTACGGTTTTCAAAACATAAGATGATAAACCACCAACAGCCTTTAATTTGGAGATATCAATAGTTGGAGGATAAATCAAATTAGCATCATTATACAATCTGTACATAACGAAATGTAAAAGAGTGGAATAAAATTCCAAGAAAGTTAACATGATTCTAAAATCAACATCAGTTGGAATATTAGTTGGAAATTTAAATGGAACCAACCATCTTACTTCTTGACCTTTAACATTGGCTTGATAATAGACCCCCTTGATAGAAACGAAAACTTTTTTAATTAATCTTTCTTTAGCGACATATGCTAACCATTGATTTGTTAATCTTTCAGCTTCTTTAGTAACCCTATGACTAACTTTATCAGTAGCAGGCATATTGGCGAAAAGGAACAACATATTCAATGGATCATCAAGATCTCTCAAAGCATCCAAGAAAGTTGGATATCTCTCTTTGATAATATGTTCTAAAGTATATTTTGGACGATTAGTTTCTAATCTTTCGGCATCGTTAACTTCTCCTCTACCTAAAGCTTTTTGTAATTTTCTTGCAAATGTCTTATGCTCTCTGAATTTGGCTAAGACTGGCTCATGCAATAAATATTGAATATCTTTAGTATAGTAGAACGTAACTGGAGCAGTAGACCCTTTATTAGCCTTCTTCTTGTTTCTTGGTTCTCTTGGGTAAATACCTTTGAAAATACAAAGACGACGGAAATCAGCTAATGAAACCTGTAACTTATTAACGGCCTGGGTTCTGGTAATGAAATTCTTAGCGGCACCAGTAGCACCTCTCTTCTTAATCTTAGCCATCTTTGCTATTCACGATAATAATGGGGGAATCAAGAAGCTATCTTTATATTTTTCAGTTTTTTTTTTTTTTTTTTTTTTTTTTTTTTTTTTTTTTTTTTTTTTTTTTTTTTTTTTTTTTTTTTTTTTTTTTTTTTTTTTTTTTTTTTTTTTTTTTTTTTTTTTTTTTTTTTTTTTTTTTTTTT
>JAJMKE010000003.1:209328-236111 GCA_030569195.1 Hyphopichia khmerensis | reverse complement strand
ATCAAAACCCAATGACAGTTGAACCTATTAAGCCACTTGAAGATTAGTTCTGTAGGCTTGCAAGGAACTAATAAGAGACCACGATATTTGCCAGCTATATAATTACACAAGTTGTATAATTGAAATGCTGGGAAATCAATCAAGGGCCTTTTCCAATGTTCAGAGAGTGTTGTTGCAAGAATATCGAGATGATTTTTCAAATGGTTCAAAACTAAATTATGTTTAGGAATACCAAGATCAAGTCCCAAAACTCTTGCCAAATCCTTTTCAGTAAACTCAAACTTGGCTTTAAGAATGAATAAGATTGGGGTAGTTGAATAATTGTGTAGTAGTTTTGTATTGGCTTCTGCTAACGATTTCACTCGTTGTATCTCGGATGCAATAGCGACTTTTCTTAAGAGAGATTGGAGCAGCTTTACTCGAAACGGATCCGTTTCGACGCTGATATTGTAACTAATGGCTTGTTTGAGGGTTTCTGTGTCTTTGAATCGAATTAGATTTAGTGCGTTCTTATTGGTGCTTGCATCGTTACTATCTGGAGAATCATGTGCAGTTGAGTTAGCAGTATAACTCTCATCCAACCCAAGTGCCATTGTTGACTTGTCTTAGTTAATACTCTTTGATCAAAGAATCAACAGGTAGAAAGCAAAGTTCCATTAAAAAGAAAAGTTGAAAAAAGATAAAGAGAAAAGTTAGCCGCTGGTTGCAATTTTTTCCATCAATTCTATTCCTTCAATTCTTCAAGCCATGAGCTCTACTAACAACACCAACAAGAACTCGAATGATAGTCAATTGGAGACATTGATTGAGATCAACAAGAGTGCCGAGAAGGAGTTCAATGCTCTTGCACCCAAGATATTATTTGAAACGGTCATGGCCAGCCGGAGCCATCAGCAGGCCATTGAGAGAATATCTAAAGATCCCCAAAATAACAGTTGTGATGCCGACTGCGAGGACTTATATAAACGCTACGTAAAGGTTGCAAATTATCTTTTCACAGTAAAAGAAAGATCCCGAGAAAGGAAGTTAACATATGATGACTATATCAAAGGGGATTTGGATCGGGATATCTTACAATTAACCCAACTCTTCTTCCCAAAAGTTGACAAATTTGAAGAAATGATCGGTATTCACGCTACTGACTTCCATGATTTCAAACTGCAGAACTTACTTGATTTATCCACTTTTCAAGATGGTGATTATGAGGACCTCTGTTCCCCATACTATGCATACAAAGACTACGAATTCAATTGGTTTGAAAATATGATGAAGAACGAATTACTTCCTAAAATCAGGTCAAATAGTACTCTTTCCGATTCTGAATTACAACTAGACTACCCTTGCCTTCTAGGTAGACCCAAAAGGATATACAAGGATCTGCCAAAGTCTTAAATCAAGCTTCTCTTATTAAATTAATATTGTAGAACCAACATTGCTGAATAAATTTTTTTTTTTTTTTTTTGCGAAACTTTTTTTTTTTTTTTTTTTTTTTTTGGGTCAAAGCCAAAACGGCGATACATCTTTGATTCAAAGCTATACTCTTTTCCTTTCAAAGAAAGGTTAAGCACATTGCAAGTTGAGCTCGGGTTAAATCTGCTTTATTTTTATAATGTCATTTCAAGATGTTTTGAAAAGGGGTGATGAATTTCTTTCAGAGTATCCTAGAACCTCGGTTTTTTGGAACTATGCTTCGCATGCAACGTGCTTAGCGATGATTTTGAATTCGAAATTACTATTGAATGTTTTATATAAACCAAGGTTACATAACATTGAAAAGCTAGATGCTGCTTTGGAAAAAGCTAGAGTAGAAAACAGATCATTACTAACTGTGATGAACCATATGTCAGTAGTTGATGATCCAACTTTTTATGCTGCATTACCGATGAGGTTTCATATGGATATAGATAATATAAGATGGGGATTCGGAGCACATAATATTTGTTTTTCAACTCCTACATTGTCATGGTTTTTCAATTTGGGCAAAATCTTGGGTACTAAACGTTTTGGTGCTGGTCCATTTCAAGGTTCCATAGATGCTGCAATTAGAATTTTAAGTCCAGATGATACTTTGGATTTAGAATTTACCCCAGGGGTAAAAGAAGAACAGAAACCAAATTTAATTCAAGAAATCAACAATATTGGTCAAGTACCAAGTAAAACCCAAGAGTTGGTAAAAGCTGTAAAGCCATCTCCAGAGTCAACCAATGTCTTGATGTCGAAATCTCCTTTCATTCGAAATAAAACTTCGTGGTTTCATGTTTTCCCAGAAGGGTTTGTTTTACAACTACAAGAACCTCATCAAAATTCAATGCGTTACTTCAAATGGGGTATATCTCGTTTAATTTTGGAGAGTACAAGGGCCCCGGTAGTTGTACCAATTTTCACCTTTGGCTTTGAAAAAATTGCCCCAGAAGATAGTGCTGATAATGGTATAAGTAGATGGTTACCTGCAAATTTAGGTGCCGAAATCCATATCACTATCGGCGATGCATTTTCTGATGAAAAAATTGAACATTATAGACAAAAATGGAGAGATTTATGTAAAAAATATATCGACCCAAAAAACCCAACTGATCTTACTGAAGAATTAAAACTGGGTAAAAAAGCTAATCAAATAAGATCAGATTTGGCTGCTGAATTAAGACAAGCTGTTTTGAATATTAGAGAAACTCTTGGACTTTTTAAACCAGAAGATTCTCGTTTCAAAGATCCTAGATTTTGGAAAGAATATACTAGAACAGAAGGTATGAGTGACCCAGATATTAAATTCATAGGTAAAAATTGGGCAATTAGAAGATTGCAAAAGCATTTACCAGAATTTAGTGAAACTGAATCAAAAAAGGAATAAGTTTTAAAACTTTCCCACCCTCCAACTCAAAAGTTTTTCCCTTGTAAATATACCACTCTATATATTAGATCTCATGTAACATTTGATATATTGTTAATAATAATGTCACGACTATTTATTTTTATTTGAAGTATCTTAATGATGCTCTTCTCATTTTATGTATGAGCGCTCGATTTAGAATTTTCATTTTTTTATGAAATATTTTTTTTTTCTTCCTTCAACACTAAAGACTACAGCTGATAATCAGCATTTACATATACCCCCACCCCCTTTAACCATGCTTCGTCGTGGATTAACAAGACGAACCATAGTAGCCGGCTTACCCAAGTCATATAAGTTTTCTGGCTCAACACAAAACCGAATAGACGTCAATCTATACCAAGCAAGAAACAAAGTTTGGTTCAATCCTTTAAGCAAATTCAAAAAATCCACTGAAGAAAAACCCCTGTTGATAGTAGAAGAACCAGATACAAATGATAATTCAAAGACAAATAGAATACTATCAGACCTCAATCATTACTCCAAGACCACGGAAGTTCCGAAGAAACTCCGAAAATCCATTTTGGCCAGTAAATTCAAGGACTTTGTCAATGAAACGCCAACATTCAAAAGTACCGACGGTAGTATGCCAATTCTTAATAATGCATTTACAGAACTATTTGTCCTCAATAATAACACCTTTCTTAATGACCAAGGGGATTATGCTGGGCCACTTGATTTTGAAACTTTAATGGTATTGTTTGAAAAATCAGCCCGAGCATTGATATCCTCTCTGAAGAAAACTAATCACATAAATATGCCAGCATATATGACAAGCATTATCCAGTTCATAGCCAAAGCAGATATACCAGACATACCCCCCGAAGCTTTGGTTTATGTCATAGAGCTTGCAGTAGCTGTCAAACCAAATTATTTCGGGGAAACCTTAAACCTTCTTGTACATAGTAAGTCCCATTCATTAACCCCCAAATTCATAAATTGTTTGCTAGATTATTATGACCAGAGAAGTGAATTGAGCTTAGAAAAATTCGAGCACATATTCGATGTATCTAACTCAAATCAAGATGTCAATTTCCTTGACGATTATGTCTATAAAAAGCTCATACTGTACATTGAAAATTTGTATTCCAATGAACCTCCATTAGTACATGAATACAAAAATCCAGAAAGAAATCTTTATAGAATACAGAATATAATTGTATCAAAATTATCACCAACTTTATTGTCGGAAAAACTTTCACCCAAAATCTTGATTCAGTTATCCAAATTGAGTTACGAGCTTAATTCTGTTTTCCACAATCAAGAATTAGAACAATTCATCCGAGACATTTTCAAGTATTTAACTAGTCACCCTCCTGAAAATCTTAATATTATATTCGAAGGGATTCGAAGAGAGTTATTCGAACAAGATTTCGAGGATGAGTCTCTAGCTGAAACAGTTCTTCTATTGACACACTCCAAATTCGTTGACAGTGCTTTATTGCAACAAATGTTGTTTGAATTCATTGAAGCTAACGATGTTAAATTTTCACCAATTCTAAGATTTCATAACAGAATGTATGACATGTATAAAAATATTCAGGATGATTCAGAAAGTGAGATTTACGACATCACTAAAGAGAAGATTTCATCTTTTATTGAATCAATGGATAACTCAGAGAAAGAAATAGATTTCAATGATGTGTATACCAGGTGTATCCAGTCGGCCATGATTTCAGATAATATTGAGCCAAGAGGATATTTTACTCAAACTTTGACAAATTATTTCAAAGAAAATTACCCTTTCGAGGTCACCTTATATTCTTACAAATATAGACTCGATAAAGCCATCGAAGATGAAAACCATGTTTCTGCTGTGAATATCTTCGAAGATAGTCTACAAGAATTTGTTGACTGGTCTCATAGTCAAGATCCTGCTGTCCATTCAACTTTGAGCTCATTAATAACCTTAATATGTCAGAAAATGACTCATATCAACGATATATTTCCCATTTTTACAAAAATAAAGCAACAGTCTTCCTGGCAAAGTCAGGCACCTACCATTTGTGCTTTGGCAACAAGAATGTTGGAAGCAGAATACGTGGGTGACACCATGGAAATGTTGAAGAGAGAATTGCCTCCAATAAAGAGTGAAAGCAATGAGAAGCTACCAATTAATGAACCTTATGGGAGCGAATACCGGAAACTATTTACCCTTTTGCACAACTTTGTTTTGAATTATACAAATGAATCAACTCATGAGACCAACTGGGCACTATATTGTGAGCTTCATAAATACTTTCACGCGCCTTATGAATCATATTTACCCGCAATGAAGTTCTTCTGTGATAAGAACAGATTGAATGCCTCCTTGCTTATCTTCCGTCAAATCAAAAGGCTCAGCGAGCTACATGGTAATCATCAACATTTACCTCCACTGAGAGAAATGTATTTATATTTATTTCAGCAATTTGGTGATAAATTATATGAAGAAGGTATAATTGAAATACATGAGCACCTAAAAATGGATATTGGATTACAGAAACAAGACATATATTTACAAAATTGTATTCTTAATGCATATTCTAATTTACAGGATGTTCCAAAGGTTAAGGATTTATTCCTTTCCATGAGCAGTGATCCAAAGCAATTGGGAGGAATCAATGAAGATACGGCTCAGATCATGATTAAGACGTATACTTATAGTGATATGATGTATGTTGTCGAATTTTGGAACAATTTATCCAAATTTGATATTGTGCCCAATTATCAAATTTTTAAGCAGTATTTAATTGCCCATGTATATCATGGATTTGCAGAAGAGGCTATCGAATTAACCAAAGAAATGGAGGATTATGGTCTAAGTCTTAGTTCCGATACTTTGTTATCTATGCACAATTACTGTTTAGAAACTGATAAGCAGAAAATAATCGCTGATTGGGCCAAAGAAAATTATCCAGCTGAATGGGAAGAAACACTTAAAAGTAAATTATTAAAAGGAGCTACCAACTATGAACCTGTAAATAATTTAATCGTAGGTAGTGACAAATGATAATATTATTTAATTTTGGTAGAATTAACTTTTGTAGCAAATCTTAAAGAATTAATACTTTCCGCAAAATTTTTTTGTAAAGGAGATATATTAACAAACATTAGAGTTTTCAGATCACCACCAAGACTATGCTTCAATAAATAGGTTAATTTGGAATTTCGGAAAGGAATATGATTATTATTTTGATTTTTCAAGTTCAAAGAATAAATCACATCACCCAAACTTGACAAGCTTTTATTAATCGATTGAGTCTCTTTCAATCGATCGCCTTTTGCCTGCGACTGGCTCAATCTTTCTGAACCTGCAAGATCAATTAAATTTAGAGTCCCCTCAAGATTTTGCCCAGTTTTAGAATTATGGGCTTTTAATTTCAAAATGAATATAGAATGAGACCTTGAGGATCTTTCATTCGACAAAGTCGAGGCCGTCGATCTATTTTTAGATGCACGATTCAAAATAGATTGAGCTTGTTCTTTCGAAGAAATTGAAATGGAAGTCACATTTGTTATCGTAGTTTTAAAGTTTATATCATCGTGCTTAATTTCATGCTTGGTAGAATTTGACGTGGTCAGCAATAAATCGACTATTGATTCATTATAAATTTCTATAAATTGACCTTCTAATTCGTAAGACCAATTTTTAGATTTCAAATCCTGAATATCATCAAATATTTTATTAATTGAGAGAGGAATCATTCCGGTCATTGGGTGTGACATTGTCCAAGTTTTACCCGACCCGGTTTGACCATAAGCGAAAACGCAGACATTATAGCCATCTAAGGAAGATTGAATTAATTGAGACAACTCTTCGAATATTTCTTCATTCTTGGAACTTGGAGGAAATATTTTATCAAATTGAAACTTGTATGTATTACTTGATAATCTACCAAATTGTAAAGTTGAGGATTGTGAATCAACCTTTTTTGATATGATTAAGTCTTGGCAAGCATCTTCATTAAATTCATTGTCTGGATATTCAATATTTGAAAGATCATCGGAAGACGTTGGTCTGACTCGACAATAAACTCTTATATTACCTTTTAATTCTTGTAATTTATTATGTAAAACTCTTCTTTTAAATTCATTTGATACCAAAGTATTATTGATATCGACGATTGATTTTTGAAACAATTCAAGTTGCAGTTTCTTATCATCAATTGAATTTTGGTATTTATCATATTCATTTTGATTTGTAATAATTGATGACTTAATTTTGTTGATTTCCAGTTCTTTATTCTCATAATTTAATTTACTTTGGCTCAATTTACTCGATAGCCTTGTATTAATTTGTTGTAAATTTTCAACCAAATCTTCTTTTAAAGAATCCCTTTCATCAACTTTTAATATAATAGTGTCCTTAATAGTATTAATATCATTATTCAAACCATCTAAAGTTTCATCCAATTGATTGAAAAGTTGAATTTTCTTTTTATTAAAATCTTCTTTCAATTTAATTAGCTTTCTATTCAAATCCGATTTTTGGTACTCAATAGCTTCATTTAGTTGATTACAATCATTTTCAAAGTTTTTCTTCTCAGATAATAATAGATTCATTGATTTGTTTATTTGATGTTCAACTAAAGCAGATATATTTTCTTTTAAATCATTCAAGCGCTGATTAAATTGGATATTTAGCTGCTTGGAGTTGATATTGAATTCATCATTGAATTGATTGTATGAGTCTCTATAGTTTGATTCTAATTCATTGATTGAATTATTGATTAATTGAAGCTTCTTCTTTAAGACTTGAAAATCATCTTCTAATTTACGAATTTGTAGTTCTTGAGTTTGCTTTTGATTAGTCAAAGTCGTTATTTTTGTCTTTAAAGTCATATTATTAGTTAGTTTAGCTTGGATTTCTCTGTCTAATTTATGAATATCAATTGGTTTTGAATAAGATGAAGAAGAATGCATAGTCATATTTGATGGTCTCTTAAGGGGAGGCTTCGAAACTTTCTTCAAAGTAGAATTTAAGTGCAGCTGAGGAATCCTCTTCAAGGCCTTTGGAGAGGCTAAATCCTCCGAATCACTCATGATCTTGGATTTAAAGTCGAAGTAGTGATGAATATACTCCAAATCAAAAATGTAAATAAAGGGCGCGTAAAAATCTGATACTCTGTTGATACTCTGTTGATACTTTCTTGCGGTCAAAACACCCGTACATACCATTTTTGCAATAACACTAAAAACGATCGATAATACATGGAGAACAAGGAAATACAGTGATTCCATGAAAGGAGTGCCTATATGTAACGGGAAATTTGAAGGAGAGAACGGAGATTAGTTTCCAAGCTCTCAAAGATTGCAAATACAGGAGAGTGAAAGCTTCATACTTTTTTTTTTTTTCATTTTTTACACCGTGGACATATAATCAGACAATGAAAGAAAGATTGAAGATGCAAGAATTACCAAATAGAAGATTGAGAAAGTTTAAAACGAGAAGCATTTGCTGAAATTAATAAGGTAAGCAGATAGAATAAACTCAGAGAATTGCCGCAAAAAATTTAGAATTTTGCGATGGAAAGACAAAAAAGCCCAAAAGTGTCGTGGGGCTGCAAATGCAGAGGTATTACATGTAGCTAGTAAATGAGCTTTACTTAAGTAACTGAAAATTTTGCTTGATAGGAGTTGCTTCTTGTATTCAATAAACTAGAATTAATGAAGTAATTAAAGCATTCTATATAAGAATTACAGTAAAGTTATATAAAAAATAGAAACATTTTTTTAAAAAAATAACATCGAACAATTGAAAAAATAAAATATTAAACTTGAATGTACAGAGCAAAATTCAATAATACTGATAAAGTTAGGTTGATGATACTTACAGAAGCTAGTCAAGGACATTGTTCTGGGGAATTCCTTAGTTAACCAGTTTTGCTGACACTGAGATCAAAGAGGGAACTTGACATATAGTATTCGCAGTAGGAGATATTAGAGAGGTAATACAACTGAAAAAAAAGAAGGCCAAACCTACTTAAAGTCAAACTTAATAATCAGATTGATGTTTAAAAGAAGACAAATGTCCACCGTTAAGGAATTGTTTCTGTTCTACGCTCACAACTCAGCTTGCTCTGTTATGTTTATTCAGTTCAAATTGTGGACGAAACTTGAACTTAAATCCTTATAAAGAAAAGGAAGGTCTCAAGTGGGAAATGAATTGCTGGACTTGCTCTCTACTTTCCCCGAAGCAATATATAACACTGATTGTTGACTATAATTAACTCAACCTTCTTACAACAAAACAGCAGTTTTCAATAAAAAACATTGTATTATCCTACCTAAAAAGCAATTCAAGACAATTTTCCGCACATCTTTAATTTTAACTGAAACACCGAAGTATTATCGATCGAATTTAATCGATCCGATAAAACAAGGGACAATCAATGGATAAAGCTCTATTGATATCAAAAACTTCTTCATTGTCTTCCTCGAAAACAATCATACCGAACATCTAGCCATTTTGTTGAGTTTGGTCCTTACAAGCCTCCAGTTCCCCATCTAATGATAAGAATCCCCGAATTGATTATCCAATTCTTTGAATGTTACTTGTATACAAATTAACAGACAAAATTAAGAAATGGGGAATTCATCATTTCCCCGGATTTTCAAACTACTAAGCCAAAAAGGAAACTCTCCCCTTTTCACCAAAAAAACCAATTGCACGGATAGCTTACTCAAACAGGCACCCTTAGCATGAGTGTATGTAGCCGCGTATTGCAACGCACTTTCCATAAATGGGCTTTTTCCTTTTTGTTTTGCGTTGTACCTTCAAAAAAGATCTTTCTTCTTTAGGTAAACCCGTAAAGCCACAAGATTGTATAAGTGTAAGTAGATTAACTCTCTCATATACGACACAAGAGATTAGAAGCTTTATACAAAATGACAACTGGTAACAGCAATTAGAATGGTTATATCTTATTTAAATTAAAAACAAAGTGTATGATGTCATAACCAAAATAATTTTTTATCCATTTTTCTTAAAAAAGTGTCATGTCGGTGTTCTCCCCTCCTTTCAGCCCTCTTTGCAACCCCACACTGTTAGGAGCCTTGGGGTATTGTGCCGCACCCTAATTTAGCTACTGTATATGGGGTAGTACATATTGAAGAACAATTAACATTTCGCGTTTAATTGGGTCAATCTCAGACACATTTATTAATAATGAACGATTGCTTTTAAAAGAAATTCTCCCAAAATATACACTTATCTTTTGACTATTCAAACCATGTAATGTTTCGATATGAATAATTCAGCGGAAATGACTCTCGGCAGTATAAATATTGACAGCTGCGTCAAGAATCACTTTTTTTTTTTCTTTTATTTTAAGCTTTTTTCTTGACAGCTATTTTATATTGGAAGTTTTGTTTGTATTTTACTTCTTCATAGTCTTTGAAAACTCTTGGTATTTTCCATTATTGTTTCACTTTTTTAGTTTGATCTATTATTAAGAAAAGATGTCTTCTGCATCATCAATGGAGAAACGTACTTCTCCAGTAACTTCTTCGGTCAAGGCTGCTGATTATTCTGATGATAACCCAACTTATTTAGGTTTGAGAGGTAAAAAATTAAATATGGCAATTTCAACCATGTGTGGTGTTGGTTTCTTATTATTTGGTTATGATCAAGGGGTTATGGGTTCATTACTTACACTTCCTTCATTTCGTAATGAATTTCCTACAATTGATGTTAGTCGTAATCCAGGTAATTCAACATTACAAGGTTTCACCGTTGCTGTTTATGAATTAGGTTGTATGGTATCGGCGTTAATAACAATTAAATTGGGTGATAAATTGGGTCGTTTGAAAACAATGTTATTAGGGGTTGCAATTATGTTTGTAGGTGGTATTTTACAAGCTTCATCGGTTAAATCCATTGCATTTTTAATTGTTGCTAGAATCGTTACCGGTTTAGGAAATGGGTTTAATACTGCAACGGTGCCAGTTTATCAATCAGAAGCTTCTAAAGCTCATAATAGAGGAATGCTTATTTGTGTTGAAGGATGTTTAATTACTGCTGGTATCTGTATTAGTTATTGGATTGACTTTGCCTTTTATAAAACTGGTAGTGAAATCTCTTGGAGATTTCCAATTGCTTTTCAATGTCTTTTCCCCTTGATTATGTTCCCATTTATCTTAAGATTACCAGAATCTCCAAGATGGTTGATGAGACATGGAAGGCAAGAAGAAGCAAGAAGAGTTTTTGCAGCTTTATATGATGTTCCATTGAATGATCCTTTACTTGATTCTCAATTAGAAGAAATTTCTCAATCGTTACAAGCAGAAGTTGCTGCAGGTGGTGGTAAATTTAGTGCAAGGGATTTATTGAAACAAGGTAAAACAAGAACTTTTCATAGAGTTTGTCTTGCTGGTTTCTGTCAATTTATGCAACAAATTTGTGGTATTAATTTAATTACTTACTATGCCGGTACTATTTTTGAAGATTATATCGGAATGCCTCCAGAAGAATCAAGAATTTTGGCTGCTTGTAATGGTACCGAATATTTTATTGCGCTGATTTTCACCATTTTTTTAATTGAAAGAGTTGGTAGAAGACCATTATTTCTTTGGGGTACCTTAGGTCAGGCATTAAGTATGCTTTTCTTGTTTGTAACTAATTGGTTGAGTACCCATAAGAGTAATCATGCTGCCTCAATTGGAACTGCCGTTTTACTTTTTGTATTCAACACTTTTTTCGGCCTTTCATTACTTTCTTTAACTTGGTTATATTCTCCAGAGATTAGTTCTCTTTCTGCTCGTACTGCTACTTCGGGTATTTCTACTGCTGCTAATTGGATAACCAATTTCTTAGTGGTGATGATTGCTCCAATTCTATTCACCAATATTGGTCCGTATACCTACTTAGTGTTTTTCTTTATCAATCTTGCAATGTTACCAGTACTTTACTTCTTATTCCCAGAAACTAAAGGTAGAAGTTTGGAAGAAATGGATATTATTTTCTCAATGACTCCAATCTATAAACCTTGGGAAGCGGTTAAAATTGCAAGAGAATTACCTTTCATCCATGCTGGTACCGTTGAAGATGTGGAAGCCAAATATCATGAATATGTTGAACATCATGAAAAAGTTTCAGTTGATCATAACGATGATGCTCTTTTAACTCACGAACCTATAGAAGAAAAAGTGGCGGTGGCTCATGATGATGACGCCGTTACTACAAATAACAAGCAATAGACTTTAATAATTTTTATCATTTTCAAGGTTCAGTTCTCACTAATTCTATAGTTAATATACATTCATACGTTTTGGTTATTCGAATCCTCTATATATTTGATTTTCTTTTTTTTGCAGTCTTGCTATCAAAGGTGTCAATTTAGGAAAGGTGTTGGTCAATATACAGACTAAGCTGTCTGTACTGCTGTACCCCACCTTTTGGACAGGTCCACACGACCATCTCTTTTTTTGTGGGGGGCACAGAAAAATAATAAAAAATCTCACTGTACGGGAATACTTCTGCTTTTGAAACACCACGGCCTTGGCTAAGAAAAATAATCGTAAAAATCTACTACATTGAATCAAAAGTAAGAAACAATAATAGAAGCAAGAGGCACTAACAAAGATTTTTTATTATTTTATTTTTTTTTTTTTTGTTTGTTAGTTGTTGTTTCTTTTGGCAGCACCAATACAATTCCTTTCTCATAATGTATCATGGTTTGTTTATTGCTTATTGATTGATCATTCGTACGTGAATTTGAGTTTTGAAAAGTCTTAGCTTTTAACCTGCTGTATAAATAGCTAGACAGATTTCTGTGTTTTGAGTATGGAGAATTTGGAATGAAATCCGTAAATAAAATCATGTCGTCGGACTCAATAATAGAGAAGAATAATGCACCAACGGATTATGCTTCAAAAAGCTCAGATTCATTTGCTAATGATGATCAAGTTCCAACATATTTGGGATTAAAAGGTAAAAAGTTGAATTTAGCTATTTCAACCATCTGTGGTGTTGGTTTTTTATTATTTGGTTATGATCAAGGGGTTATGGGATCATTACTTACGCTTCCATCATTTCGTGAAGCATTTCCAACCATTGATACCATTCGTAATCCAAATAATGATACGTTACAAGGATTTACTGTTGCAGTTTATGAATTAGGATGTATGGCATCTGCATTATCTACGATTTATTTAGGTGATAAATTAGGTCGTTTGAGAACAATGTTATTGGGGGTTTTAATTATGTTTATTGGAGGTAT
Organism: Hyphopichia khmerensis; assembly: GCA_030569195.1. Taxonomy (NCBI): domain Eukaryota; kingdom Fungi; phylum Ascomycota; class Pichiomycetes; order Serinales; family Debaryomycetaceae; genus Hyphopichia; species Hyphopichia khmerensis. The sequence continues at coordinate 223,022 of JAJMKE010000003.1, read as the reverse complement.
ATTACAAGCTGCAGCTGTTAAATCGATTGCGTTTTTAATTGTTGCAAGAATCATAACTGGTTTAGGAAATGGGTTTAATACTGCAACTGTCCCAGTTTATCAATCAGAGACTTCAAGAGCTCATAATAGAGGTAAACTTATTTGTTTTGAAGGATGTTTAATTACTGCTGGTATTTGTATTAGTTATTGGATTGATTTTGCTTTTTATTCTCATAAAGATTATCAAATTAGTTGGAGATTTCCAGTTGCTTTTCAATGTATTTTCCCATTAATAATGTTTCCATTTATTTTAAAATTACCAGAATCACCAAGATTATTAATGAGTCGTGGTGAAGTTCATGAAGCAAGAAGAGTTTTTGCTGCATTATATGATGTACCAGTTAATGATCGATTAATTGATGAACAAATTCATGAAATTGAAGAAGTTTTGGCAATTGAAAGAAATGCATCTACTCAAGGTCAAAGTTCACTTTTCTCTCAAGGAGAAAAGAGAAATTTTCAAAGAACATGTCTTGCAGCTTTTTGTCAATTCATGCAACAAATTTGTGGTATTAATTTAATTACTTATTATGCTGGTACTATATTTGAAAAATATATTGGAATGCCTCCAAAGGAATCAAGAATTTTGGCTGCTTGTAATGGTACTGAATATTTTATTGCGCTGATTTTCACTATTTTTATAATTGAAAGAGTTGGTAGAAGACCATTATTTCTTTTGGGTACTGCTGGTCAATGTATATCAATGGTTTGTTTGAGTATTACTACATATCTAGCGCAATATGAAGATAATCAGGGTGCAGCAATTGGGGCAGCATTTTTATTATTTGCTTTCAATACTTGTTTTGGACTTTCATTACTTTCATTGACTTGGCTATATTCACCAGAAGTAAGTTCATTAACCTGTAGAGCTGCCACATCAGGGGTTTCAACTGCTGCTAATTGGATTACTAATTTCTTGGTGGTGATGATTGCACCAATTATGTTTGAAAGAATTGAACATTATACGTATGCCACTTTTGCGGTGATTAATTTTTTGATGATTCCAGTATTTTATTTCTTATACCCTGAAACCAAACGTAGAAGTTTGGAAGAAATGGATGTTATATTTACAATGACTCCTAAATGGAAACCATGGAAATCTGTTCAAATTGCAAGAACCTTACCTTACATTCATACCGGAGCTGTTGATGATGTTGAGGCTAAAATGAAGGAGTTTATTGAACATAGAGAAGTTTCATGAGTTTTTTGTCTTTATCTTTCTTTTTTGTTTTCTTTCTATTTTTTATTTTACTTTGTCTTTGTTTAATTCTTGTGCTTTAGTTTATTTAATAATTATTATATTAAAATCAAATTGTAGATAAACAATAACCTCCAGAATATTCTTAGACCTTTTTTTTTTAGTTGCGAAATGTCAGACCAAATAAAAGAGTCAGGTAAACTACCAAAACCAGAAAGTTCGCGCTAATTCCAGAAAATTCAATTTTGCAACCGTGAGAAAGACGTGACATATCATCAAGACAAACAAAATCTACAATGCTTTCATTAACTCCAATTAACAAGCTTTTCAATAACGATTTTTTTAGTGATCCATTCAATTCTGCTAATAGCTCTGGTGAATTAACTAAAATTAATTCAGTATTTGATATTGATAATTGGTTTGATAAGGATGAATTTTTCCAAAACACTCCTGAACAATCGCAAATGTATATGAAAGAAGAAGAAAAAGAATATATAATTAAATTAAATAATATTAAAGATAAAGAATTTAAAGTTGAGTATAATAAGAAAGAAAATAAATTAAGTATTGAAACCAAATATCAAACCAATAAGCATAACGAAGAAACTGGTGAAGAATCAAGTTTCAATAGCTCATCAATGAACTCAGTTGTTTATTAAGTCATCATCTCTTAATAAAAAATAAAAAAAAAAAAACTAGTAGATTTAAGACCATTTTGGAAAGGCCATGGACTGTGTTTAAAATTCCAATTTTTAGTTATTTTACCATCCCAAAACCCTCTTCTGCAATCACCTTTTGCTATATTGCCTTATTCTATTATGTAAAAGTTGTTTTTATATTCATTTAAATTAAGTTTCATATCTTCTCTTATTTTATCAAAATCTAATTCAATATTTTCTCTAGATTCAATATATTTTTCATTTTTAGTGTCAACTAATTTATAACACTTTTTATGTTTTTCATAATGCTTTTTTAACAATTCATAAGATGGTATATGACAACTTATTTTTAAAGCTTCTATTAATGAGTATTCCACAAAATCATCTAAAAAGTCTAAAAATTCGTAAGAAAAAGCTTGATATTTTATATATGCATACATTATATTGTATTTATAATTTGCATTTATCTTTTCATAATCTTTTATAATATTTATATCTTCAAATATTCCGTTTAATTTTAAAAAAAGGTTTATTTTTTTCAACTATATCTATACTAGCCCTAGGATGAACTTGTACAAATTTACTTATACACTCATTCATCATTATTTTTTGTTCGTATGCCTTAATAGCAAACCTTATATCTTTATATATATTATATTCATTAATTTCCTTATCTTTCAACATATATTCCTCAATATAATTATTATAAATATATTCTTCAAATATCTCTTGTTCTATATTTTCTATATAATATCTTTCATTATTATCATCTGTATTGAATTTGAATATATTTATATCAAATCTTTTATTTGAAGTATAATGGACACTAAAAATATTGTAATGAGCAGGAGGACCAAGTTTTTCTTCCAGTTTAATATTAAAAATATTGTTTAAATTATAATAATTAGATATAGTATATAGTAACCTTTCAGAAAAAATGTCTAGTTTACCTACATAATCTTCCCATTCATTAAAAGAAGACAATACTGCAAATAAGTCATTTAATTCTTTATGATTAATAAGTTTATCTATATTATTTTTATTAAAACCTCCATATAATTTATAATTAAAATTCTTTGTATTTAGGTTTTCAGTATATATACCTTTTTTCAAGTAAGTTGCTGTTATAATTTTTTGATAACCTTGATTTAAAAACTTAAAGTTTTCTTTTATATATTTTGCAAACTCGAAATTTCTTTTACATCCTTCTTCAATACAATAATATATTGTATTTATAAAATCATCAATAATCCTATCATTTTTAACTATATTTCTAAAGTTTTCTGTTTCACCATAATACGCGTATTTATGCATTTCCATTACTTCATTAATGTCATAAATCTTCATTCGTTTAATTTCTTGTTCGTACATTTTAATTTATATTTATATTATCATATATTTATATATATTTCGATGAAGTCAAAACTGATCTAAATGAATCAAATGACGCTTTGTTAATTCACTTCCCCAAAAAAGATATAAATGATAAAAGATTAACAAAGTAACTTACAAAGTAACTTATAAAGAACAAAAGAAAAAAGTTTAATGATTAATGATATTTTGTATAGTTATATTTTGTATAGTTATATTTTGTATAGTTATTGAATTATAGTTAATGAATGATATTTTGTATAGTCAAATTACTGTATGGTGTTAAATAAACAACTGGTATATCCTTTACACTACCATACGTCAATAGAGTCGCATAAAAAATCTCACTAATAAAAAAAAAAAAAAAGTGTTTTTTTGGGCCAACAGTCTATCAAATGTTGGGATTGATCCAGTACCAGAAGAAAAACAAAAGAGCAAAAAACAAAATGGTAAAAAAGCTGCGAATTTACTTTTCTTACTTCCCTTATTTCAAACTTCCTTTGTTGGATCTTTGATTTAATCAACCCTTTTCTATATATCCCTTGTAGTGAGATACCCAAAATAAGTCTTATTGTTTGTATTTTGTATTTTATATTTTGTCTTTTGTATTTTGTGAATAGTCTATACTCAAGCATTTTATCTGATATACAAGTGTCTCACTAGTATCATCCATACCGATTCCATATGAGTATATTGTTGGATTTCCTGTAGTGTATCGTAGCCCCCTAAACTTCCCGCACACACTACTACAGAGGATACTACTACGCTTAACATTTAAGCCTTCTTTCTTTTTTTTTTGGCATTAAGTGACATCAACACAAAGTAATACAAAAAAGAAAGGAAACAAACGCAAACTGATTCCTTATATATCTTTTTCAATATCTCCCTTTTACTTCAATTCCTCGAGATTCTACTCAACTCATATCGAACTACATATATCAATTACTCACATCCAAGAGTATACCATTCAATTCTAGATATACAAGTTCTCTTTTGAAAGTTTAACTCAAATTTTTCAATCCATAAAGAAAGATCAAAACCCTTTTTTTTCTTTTTTTTTTTTTTTTTTTTTTTGGTTCTGTTCTTTACTTCTTATTCCTCGAAAGTTGTTTCCTCCTTTCGTTATCTAATCCACTATTTATTACTACAGATCGTCCCCATTGACTTTCATCAGGTATGTATAATTCATTTTCATTTTATTATATTCCATTCCTATTTCCCCCTTTGAATATGGCATCTCATCTTAACCGTGTACTGTGAATGTGGGTAGGATTTTCCTTGAGTTCGGCGCGTAAACAACCAAAAAAAAAAAAAAGAACCAAAAGAAAGCCAAAAGAACCAAAAGAACCAAAAGAAAAGAACCAAAAAAATGGGTATATTCGGCAATGAGAGAATGTACGGGTGCACGTTTTTTTTCAACAAAAATGGGTCGGTAGGATTTTGTTTGGCGGAAAACAATAAACTAATAAAAGTGAGAATATCAATTAAAAATTCCCACCTTAATTTTAAGAGAACCCTTCGAAGAACAATAGTCTCGTATTAAGAAACAATAACATGGACACAGAATCACTTTAATTTGAAGTTATAGACTACTTTTTGGTATTGTGATTCCCAGTACGATATTTAAACTAGTCTCCCTCCCCTGATTCCCTTATTTGTCAAGATCCTTTTCAGTTTTCTTTTTTTTTTCTTTTTTGGCTTTTCTCTTAGTATAATTTTTCACTTGTTCATCTTGCCGTTCCCGATGAATTGATTCTTTACCCTTTGCTGCTATTATACTCTTATCGTTACTTGACATCCACCCACCGCCACGTTGCTACTCCTCAACCCTTCCTTACCCCCGCATATATATGAGTGCTATCATCAATTCAACAAGGGTTGTTGCATATAAATATACTAACTTTAATTATAGAAGTTTAAGTTGCAAATTTTCATTACTTAATTATAAATCTGTACATAATCGGTTTATTCATTATTCTCATATAAATAATTATCCAAGATATAATAATCATAATACTATTACTTCCAATTCATTTGATTTTACTTTAAAGAATATTAATCATCAATCTTATAATCATAATAATACTAATAATCATAAAATGTCTGATTCTTCCATAGAACCAAGAGATTATACTGCTTTACATCAAAGTTTGGCTACTCATTTTAAAGGTTTAAATTCAATTCAAAATGCTGAACCAGGTAAAATTACCGATTTTGTTAAAGCTAATCAAGGTCATACCGTTATTTCTCGTGTTCTTATAGCAAATAATGGTATTGCTGCCGTTAAAGAAATTAGATCAATTAGAAAATGGGCTTATGAAACTTTTGGTGATGAAAGAGCAATTCAATTCACCGTTATGGCTACTCCAGAAGATTTAGAAGCTAATGCTGAATATATTCGTATGGCTGATCAATTCGTTGAAGTTCCAGGTGGTACTAATAATAATAATTATGCTAACGTTGATTTAATTGTTGAAATTGCTGAAAGAACTAATGTTCATGCCGTTTGGGCTGGTTGGGGTCATGCTTCTGAAAATCCTTTATTACCAGAAAAATTGGCTGCTTCTCCTAAAAAAATTGTCTTTATAGGTCCTCCAGGTTCTGCTATGAGATCTTTGGGTGATAAAATTTCTTCAACAATTGTTGCTCAACATGCTGATGTTCCTTGTATTCCTTGGTCTGGTACTGGTGTTAAAGAAGTTGTTATTGATAAAGATTCTAATCTTGTTTCAGTTTCTGATGCTGTTTATGCTAAAGGTTGTTGTACCGATCCTGAAGATGGTTTAATAAAAGCTAAACAAATTGGTTTCCCAGTTATGATTAAAGCATCTGAAGGTGGTGGTGGTAAAGGTATTAGAAAAGTTGATAAAGAAGCTGATTTTATTACCTTATATAAACAAGCTGCTAATGAAATCCCTGGTTCTCCAATCTTTATTATGAAATTGGCTGGTGATGCTAGACATTTAGAAGTTCAATTATTGGCTGATCAATATGGTACTAATATCTCTTTATTCGGTAGAGATTGTTCTGTTCAAAGAAGACATCAAAAAATTATTGAAGAAGCTCCTGTCACTATTGCTAAAAAGGATACTTTCCATGCAATGGAAAATGCCGCCGTTAGATTAGGTAAATTGGTTGGTTATGTTAGTGCTGGTACTGTTGAATATTTATACTCTTATTCTGAAGATAAATTTTATTTCTTGGAATTAAATCCAAGATTACAAGTTGAACATCCAACTACTGAAATGGTTACCGGTGTTAATTTACCTTCTGCTCAATTACAAATTGCTATGGGTATTCCAATGCATAGAATAAGAGATATTAGAACTTTATACGGTGTTGATCCTCATACTTCTACCGCTATTGATTTTGAATTTAAAACTGATAATTCCTTGGTTAGTCAACGTCGTCCAGTTCCAAAAGGTCATACAACTGCTTGTCGTATCACTTCTGAAGATCCAGGTGAAGGTTTTAAACCTTCTGGTGGTTCATTACATGAATTAAACTTTAGATCCTCTTCAAATGTTTGGGGTTATTTCTCTGTTGGTAATCAATCATCAATTCATTCCTTTTCTGATTCTCAATTCGGTCATATTTTTGCCTTTGGTGAAAATCGTCAAGCTTCAAGAAAACATATGGTTGTTGCTTTGAAAGAATTATCTATTAGAGGTGATTTTAGAACTACCGTTGAATATTTAATTAAATTATTAGAAACCCCAGATTTCGAAGATAATACTATTACCACCGGTTGGTTAGATGAATTAATCACTAAAAAATTAACTGCTGAAAGACCTGATCCAATCGTTGCCGTTGTTTGTGGTGCTGCTACTAAAGCTCATATTCAAGCTGAAGAAAATAAAACTGAATATATTCAATATTTAGAAAAAGGTCAAGTTCCAAATAAAAACTTGTTAAAAACTATCTTCCCAGTTGATTTCATTTATGAAGGTCATAGATATAAATTCACTGCTACTAAATCTGCTAATGATTCTTATACTTTATTCTTGAATGGTAGTAGAGCCGTTGTTGGTGTTCGTCCTTTATCTGATGGTGGTTTATTATGTGCTATTAATGGTAAATCTCATTCAATTTATTGGAAAGAAGAAACTTCTGCTACTAGATTATCAGTTGATGGTAAAACTTGTTTATTAGAAGTTGAAAATGATCCAACTCAATTAAGAACTCCTTCTCCAGGTAAATTGGTTAAATACTTAGTTGAAAGTGGTGAACACGTTATTGCTGGTCAAGCTTATGCTGAAGTTGAAGTCATGAAAATGTGTATGCCATTGATTGCTCAAGAAAATGGTGTTGTTCAATTAATTAAACAACCTGGTTCCACTGTTAATGCTGGTGATATCTTAGCTATCTTGGCTTTGGATGATCCTTCTAAAGTTAAACATGCTTTACCTTTCGAAGGTACTTTACCAGATTTAGGTTCTCCAAATGTTAAAGGTACTAAGGTTGTTCATAAATTCCAAGATGGTGCTAACGTTTTGAAAAATATTTTGGCCGGTTTTGATAATCAAGTTATTATGAACTCAACTTTGAAAGATTTAATCTCAATCTTAAAGGATAGAGATTTACCATATTCTGAATGGGCTCAATATATTAGTGCTTTACACTCAAGATTACCAATAAAATTAGATGAAACCTTAAGTGCTTTGATTGAAAGAACTCAATCAAGAAAAGCTGATTTCCCTGCTAAACAAATTTTAAAGCACATTCAAAAAGTTCAAAATGATCCTTCTTCTGATAGCTCTTTTGCCGATGTCGTTGCTCCTTTAGTTGATATTGCCACCAAATATTCTAATGGTTTAGTTGAACATGAATATAATTTCTTTGCTGGTTTACTCGATGAATACTACAATGTTGAATCATTATTTTCTGGCCTTAATACCCGTGAAGATGATGTTGTTTTGAGTTTACGTGATGAAAACAAATCGGACTTGAACAAAATTATTTCCATCGTCTTATCACATTCAAGAGTTAGTGCTAAAAATAATTTGATTTTAGCAATCTTAAATGAATATCAACCATTATTACAAGCTGCTTCAGGTGTTGCTGCTTCTCTTAGACAAAGTTTGAAGAGATTAGTTGAGTTGGATTCAAGAGCAACTGCTAAAGTCACTGTTAAAGCTAAGGAAATTTTGATTCAATGTTCTTTACCTTCAATCAAAGAAAGATCTGACCAATTAGAACATATTTTAAGATCTTCTGTTTTACAAACTTCTTATGGTGAAATCTATGCTATCCATCGTCAACCTAAATTAGAAGCCATTAGAGAAGTTGTTGATTCCAAACATATTGTTTATGATGTCTTACCACAATTTTTGGTTAATCAAGACGAATGGGTCGCTATTGCTGCTGCTGAAGTTTACGTTCGTCGTTCATACAGAGCTTACTCTTTAGGATCCATCACTTATCATTTCCACGATAGATTACCAATTATTGAATGGAAATTTCAATTACCAAATATTGCTACTTCACCATTTGCTGGTAATGAACAAAAGACTGAAGGTCAACATAGCTCAATGAATAGAGCCGCTTCAATTTCTGATTTGTCTTTCACTGTTGATCCAAAGTCTGAACAAAAACCAAGAACTGGTATTTTGGTTCCATGCAGACACCTTGACGATGTTGATGAAATGCTTATTCCTGCTTTAGAAAAACTCCAACCAACTGATGCTATCACTTTCAAAGCTGGTGAAAATCAACCTGAGTTTTATAATGTTGTTAATGTTGTTATTACTAATATCGATGGCTACATTTCTGAAGAAGAAGTCTTACAAAAAGTCAATGAAGTTCTCAATGAATTCAAAGATGACTTTAAAGCTGCTGCCGTTCGTCGTATCACTTTTGTTTTTGCTAATCAAATTGGTCAATATCCTAAATACTATACTTATTCAGCCCCAGATTACACTGAAAATAAAGTTATTCGTCATATTGAACCTGCTTTAGCTTTCCAATTAGAATTGGGAAGATTAGACAATTTTGATATCAAACCTATTTTCACTGATAACAGAAACATTCATGTTTATGAAGCCGTTGGTAAGAATGCTCCATCCGATAAAAGATTTTTCACTAGAGGTATTATCAGAACTGGGGTCATTCGTGATGACATCAGTATAAGTGAATACTTGATTGCGGAATCTAATCGCTTAATGTCTGATATCTTGGATGCTTTAGAAGTTATCGATACTTCAAACTCTGATTTAAACCATATTTTCATTAATTTCTCTGCGGTATTCAATGTCTTGCCAGAAGAAGTCGAAGCTGCTTTTGGTTCTTTCTTAGAAAGATTTGGTAGAAGATTATGGAGATTAAGAGTTACTGGTGCTGAAATTCGTATCTCTTGTACTGATCCAAATACTGGTAATTCATTCCCATTGCGTGCAATCATTAGTAACGTTTCTGGATATGTTGTTAAGTCTGAGTTATATATGGAAGTCAAGAATACTAAAGGTGAGTGGATTTTCAAATCAATGGGCTCTCCAGGTTCCATGCACTTGAGACCAATTTCTACTCCTTATCCAGCTAAAGAATCCTTACAACCAAAGCGTTATAAGGCTCACAACATGGGTACTACTTATGTTTATGATTTCCCTGAATTATTCCGTCAAGCTACTATCTCTCAATGGAAATCTTTTGCTGGACCTAATAAAATTCCAAAGGATTTCTTCCAATCATTAGAGTTAATTCCTGATGAAAATGGTGATTTAACTGCCGTGGAACGTGAACCAGGTTGCAATAAGATCGGTATGGTTGGTTTTAAAGTATTTGCTAAAACTCCAGAATATCCTCGTGGTCGTGAATTTATTATTGTTGCCAACGATATCACCCACAAAATTGGTTCATTTGGTCCGGAAGAAGACTATTTCTTTGACAAGTGTACCAAATTAGCTAGAGAATTAGGTATCCCAAGAATTTATCTTTCTGCTAATTCTGGTGCTAGAATTGGTATTGCTGATGAATTAGTCCCATTATTCAAGGTTGCTTGGAACGATGCCTCATCTCCAGATAAGGGTTTCCAATACTTATACTTGACTCCAGCTGATAAAAAATCTATAATGGAAAATGGTAAAGGTGATACTGTTGTCACTGAAAGAGTAGTTGAAGCTGGTGAAGAGCGTCATATTATCAAGTCCGTTATTGGTGCTGAAGATGGATTGGGTGTTGAATGTCTTAAAGGTTCTGGTTTGATTGCAGGTGCTACTTCAAGAGCTTACAAAGATATTTTCACCATTACCTTGGTCACTTGTAGATCTGTTGGTATCGGTGCTTACTTAGTTAGATTAGGTCAAAGAGCAATTCAAATTGAAGGTCAACCTATCATTTTAACAGGTGCTCCAGCAATTAACAAATTATTAGGTAGAGAAGTCTATTCTTCTAACTTACAATTAGGTGGTACTCAAATTATGTACCGTAATGGTGTTTCTCATTTAACTGCTAGTGATGATTTGGCCGGTGTTCAAAAGATCATGGAATGGATGGCTTATGTTCCAGCAGTCCGTGGTATGCCAGTTCCAATTTTAGAATCCGAGGATCCTTGGGATAGAGACATTGACTACTATCCTCCAAAGAAAGAAACTTATGATGTCCGCTGGATGATTCAAGGTCGTGAAAACGAAGAAGGTGAATTTGAATCTGGTTTATTTGATAAAGATTCTTTCCAAGAAACTTTGTCTGGTTGGGCTAAAGGTGTTGTTGTTGGTAGAGCTCGTCTTGGTGGTATCCCTATCGGTGTTATTGGTGTTGAAACAAGATCAGTAGATAACTTACACCCTGCCGATCCTGCTAACCCAGACTCTACCGAAGTCAAGATTCAAGAAGCTGGTCAAGTTTGGTATCCAAATTCAGCTTTCAAAACTGCTCAAGCAATTAATGATTTCAATAATGGTGAGCAATTACCATTAATGATTTTGGCTAATTGGAGAGGTTTCTCAGGTGGTCAGCGTGATATGTACAATGAAGTTCTCAAATATGGTTCCTACATTGTTGATGCTTTAGTTGACTTCAAGCAACCAATCTTTACTTATATTCCACCTAATGGTGAATTGAGAGGTGGTTCTTGGGTTGTTGTTGATCCAACTATCAATAAGGATATGATGGAAATGTATGCTGATGTTGATTCCAGAGCTGGTGTTTTAGAACCCGAAGGTATGGTTGGTATCAAGTACAGACGTGATAAGTTATTGGCTACCATGGCAAGATTAGATCCTACCTATGCTGACTTAAAAGCTAAATTATCTAATACAACCTTGTCCTCTGAAGAGCACTCACAAATCTCTGCCAAGTTGGTGGCCCGTGAAAATGCTTTGTTACCAATCTATTCACAAATCTCAGTTCAATTCGCTGATTTACATGACAGATCTGGTCGTATGTTAGCCAAAGGTGTTATCAGAAAGGAAGTCGAATGGGTTAATGCTAGACGTCTTTTCTTCTGGCGTTTACGTCGTCGTTTGAATGAAGAATACTTGTTGAAGATTATCGGTGAACAAATTAAATCTTCTGATAAGTTGGAAAAAGTTGCTAGATTGAAGAGTTGGATGCCAACTGTTGATTATGAAGATGATGAAGCTGTCAGTACTTATATTGAAGCTAATCATAATAAATTGAAGAAGCGTATAGATGAATTGAAAGAAGAAAGTGCTCGTAAGAACATTTCCGGTTTTTTCAAAGAAGATCCTTCCAATGCTGCTGCTGCCATGAAAGAATTCATTTCTTCTCTTCCAGAAAGCGAAAGAGCAAAATTCATTCAATCTCTTCAATAGAGTTTGAAATATGCTCACATATATAAAGATAAACATTTTAATTTTTAGTATTTATGTTTGTATTATACATATTGTTTTAATAGTATTTTTATAGCTTTTACTTCGGTATACTTATCTGTAATTTTTTTTTTTTTTTTTTTTTCGCTCTGTTCACAGAAATGTAGTGCTAAGATTTAGCTTTTCCTTTTTGCAATTAGCCGTCAAACTATTGATTAAGCATAGAGATCAAGATGATTATATTGAAATTCCTATTGACGTTGCTCTTTTTAAAAAATCATTGCATTTTAGGTACTCCTTATTTGGTCTCCTTGAAGCTTACAGAGACCCTCGAAACATTTATGAGTTATGATATCAAATACCCTCAGACACAAAGGGTCAAATCACTAATTGAAGACACCTTTACAATCGGAAACTTCACCATAATGTCAGGAAATTTCACTAAGTCTGCATTAGAGCGTTTGAAAAGGTGTCCTTTAGTTGCAGACATTACACCTGATACCATTATCAACGCTTTTGAAGTCGAAGAACAAGACCATTGTCCCAGGCATCTTGCTAGACTCTCACTGTATGAAAGATTGGAAGAAGAGAGTTTCTCATACTTTTATGATCAAAAATATTCGGGCCAAGGAGTAAACGCTTATGTTTTAGATTCGGGAATAGCAGTCGAACATCCAGAATTCGAAGGAAGGGCATTAGCTGGTTATGATTTTACAAATGAAGGAGCAGGAGACACCAATGGACATGGAACCCACGTCGCAGGCTTGATCGGATCGAGAACTTACGGTGCAGCCAAAAAGGTGAACATTATCGAAGTAAAAGCTTTAGATCGAAAAGGTGCTGGGTCTTTGAGCACAATAATTTCTGCTATTGAATTTACAGTGAACCATAGAAAAAAAAGTGGAAAGCAAGGTGTAGCAAATCTTTCATTGGGAGCTGCCAGAAACAAAGTGCTTAACCAAGCAATTGATGCTGCTGTTAAGACTGGTCTAGTCATGGTGGTGGCAGCGGGAAACTCAAATGTAAACGCATGTTTATCCAGTCCAGCAAGTGCAAGCTCTGCTATAACAGTTGGTGCTATTGACGATAGAAGTGATGGAATTGCATCATTTTCAAATTGGGGAGAATGTGTGGATATATTTGCAAGTGGTGCATTCGTTGCCAGTGTGAATGCCAAAGATGATAAAGCTCCCCAAATTTTATCAGGTACGTCAATGTCCGCTCCAATAGTCAGTGGGTTGATTTCGACTCTATTAAGCAAAGGAATAAGCCCCAAGAATATCAGAAACGAGCTTATTAAAATGTCCGCCAAAAATAGAATTCCGAGATCCTCTGTATTTCTTCGAATTAGGACACCGAATAGAATTGCCTACAATGGTCTTGCTCCCTCAGGTTTCGATTCAGACTCAGACTCAGGTTCAGACACAGATTAAATTTATAGCTTTGCTAATTTATAGTATATTCATATTTTATTCAATATTCTATCTTCAAGTTCTTTGCTGTAAACCGAATTCCTTTTTTTTTTTCTTTGACTTTTTTTTTTTTTTTTTTTTTTTTTTTTTTTTTTTTTTTTTTTTTTTTTTTTTTTTTTTTTTTTTTTTTTTTTTTTTTTTTTTTTTTTTTTTTTTTTTTTTTTTTTTTTTTTTTTTTTTTTTTTTT
>JAJMKE010000003.1:186585-209228 GCA_030569195.1 Hyphopichia khmerensis | reverse complement strand
AGTATTGATCTTTTACCTTATATTCGTTTCTTATTCCTTCAACTCAAATAGTTTTCATGAAAGGATGTACGGAAAGATCAGTTCAGAGTGGGAAGCCAGTATGTATAGCCTGAAATTCCCAAGCCAAAGAAGATTACTAACAAGATAAAGACTCGCAAGCTGAGAAGTCTGCCCCGGTCAATGTACCACCATCGACAGGATTCAAAACACCCTTTGTGAATTCAAGTCGCTGGGCTGATGTGGGTAGAATAAGTGCCACCTATAACCCTGAAAGTTCAAAAAAGAAAGACCCTGGTGAATTATTCTCTGATACTGCCCTCTTCGATAATTTCCTGAAAAGGTATGATCCTTACCCAGATTGGGGGGCCAATGAAACAGTTCCAATTGAAAGACGGGAGATCGAAGCCATATTTATTCAATTATTTGAAGTATTTGGATTTCAGTTTGATAATACTAGAAATATGTTTGACTATTTCTTGAAACTTTTGGACTCACGGGCTTCACGAATGGGCCCGATACAAGCATTAAGATCTCTTCATGCCGATTATATCGGCGGGATTAATGCCAATTTCAGAAAATGGTATTTTGCTGCTCAATTAGATATTGATAATTCTTCAACTAGTCAGCTCGAGAAACCAAAAAAGAAAACAGTTCATTCCCTTGAAGATGCTGAAAGACAATGGTGCTTGAACATGAATAGTTTATCAGCAACAGACTGCGTGATTCAAATTGCCCTTTATCTTCTATGTTGGGGCGAAGCGAATAATATTAGATTTATGCCAGAATGTCTCTGCTTCATTTTTAAATGCTGTAATGATTATTACTATGCACTTGACGTGGATGCACCCATTGAAAATGTAACTCCCAGTTTCTTAGATCATGTCATTACCCCTCTTTATAATTTTTACAGAGATCAATCCTATATTAAACAAGACGGAAAATATATTCATAATGATAAAGATCATAAAAATGTCATTGGATACGATGATATGAACCAGCTATTTTGGTATTATGAAGGATTGGAAAAAATATGCTTGCAAGATAAGAAGACAAAGCTTATGGATATCAATCCGCCAGAGAGATATAAATACTTGAATCAAATCAGATGGGAGAAGGTGTTTTATAAAACATTCAAAGAAAAAAGAGAATGGTCTCATGTCTGGATGAACTTCAATAGAATTTGGATCATTCATGTTTGTATGTTTTGGTACTATACATCATATAACTCACCTTCCTTATACACTCAGAATTATCTGATCTCCGTTGACAATCAACCAACCACTCAAATGACATTGTCAATAATGTCGATAGCTGGGTCAATTGCCTGCTTCATATGTGTTGTGTCAGTACTCTTAGAACTCTCTTTCATTCCAAGGAAGTGGCCGGGTGCCCAGTCCGTTACCAAAAGATTGTCAATTTTGATAATACTCTTCTCGTTAAACACCCTACCAACGGTATATTTACTCTATTCTTACCCATTAAATGACAAATCAAGATTGGGTATTAGCATTGCAAGTATTCAATTTGCCTTATCAATTATAACAGTATCCTACCTCGCGATCGTTCCGCTTGGTAAGTTATTTACTGTCTCACAAAAAAATGATCGTAAGCTTCTTCCCTTTATTACCTTTTCAGCGTCTTTCTACCAGTTAAAGGGGACGGATAAGTTGGCCTCCTACGGGCTCTGGGTCGCAGTGTTCGTATCAAAGCTTGTTGAATCATACTTTTTCTTAACTCTTTCTTTACGTGATCCAGTACGTGAATTGAGTATTATGCGGATGAGCAGATGCACAGGTGAAGTTTGGTCTGGTAAATTGTTTTGTATGTACCAACCACATATAGTTCTTGTGTTGATAGTATTGACGGATATGTTTCTATTCTTCTTAGATACATATCTTTGGTATATTGTATGGAATACCATATTTTCGGTTTTCAGATCTTTTTACATTGGGGTTTCAATATGGGCACCTTGGAGAAACATCTTTTCAAGACTCCCAAAAAGAATTTTCTCTAAAATAATTTTCGCATCCAGTGATCGTAATGTTAGAGCTAAAATCTTGGTTTCACAAGTGTGGAATTCAATTATCATCTCCATGTATAGAGAGCATCTTTTGTCCTTGGAGCATGTCCAGAAGCTTATTTATAAGCAGATACCAACTCCTGGTGTTGAAGGAGGACATGTTTTGAAAGAACCCACTTTCTTTGTTTCACAGGAAGACCAGGCAATGAAGTCCACTCTACTTTATGAACAGTCAGAGGCTCAGAGAAGGATAACATTCTTTGCACAATCTTTGTCAACACCAATCCCAGAAGTTGGAAGCACCAATTCTATGCCTTCTATCACTGTGCTTGTACCACACTATAGTGAAAAAATAACTTTGTCATTAAAGGAGATTATCAGAGAGGAAGATCAGTACTCTCATGTCACAATGTTAGAGTACTTGAAACTGCTTCACCCTTTAGAATGGTCAAATTTCGTGAAGGACACGAAGATGTTAGCAGAAGAGTTTGACAATGAATCTTCTCTGGCCGAATATCAAAAAAAGGAAGACTTAGACGACTTACCCTACTATTCAGTGGGTTTCAAGGTTGCAACTCCAGAGTATATCTTAAGAACTCGAGTTTGGGCCTCCTTGAGATCTCAAACTCTATACCGAACAGTTTCAGGATTTATGAATTATTGCCGTGCAATAAAGCTTTTGTTTGATGTCGAGAACCCAGATCTTGGGGGTTTCGGGGATGAATACGATAAACTAGAGGCAGCTTCATTCATGGCCATCAGAAAGTTTCGTTTAATTACCTCCATGCAGCGCTTGAAACATTTCTGCCCCGAAGAGAAAGAGAACAAAGAGTTTTTGTTGAGAGCCTACCCAGAGTTGCAAATTGCCTACCTTGACGAAGAAATCGATGTACAAACTGGTGAAACAATATTTTACTCTTGTTTGATTGATGGAAGTTGCGCAATTTTGGAAAATGGTGACCGTCAGCCAAAGTATAGAATCCGATTATCAGGTAATCCAATCTTGGGAGATGGGAAGTCCGACAATCAAAACCACTCCTTAATTTTTTGCAGAGGTGAATATATCCAACTCGTAGACGCCAACCAAGACAATTACATCGAAGAATGTTTAAAAATAAGGAGTGTTCTCGCTGAATTCGAAGAAACAACTGTTCCATTAGATTCATATTCTACTGCATTGAAACAAACAGAATATTCTGACCCCGTTGCAATTATAGGTACTAGAGAATATATCTTTTCAGAAAATATTGGTATCTTGGGTGATGTTGCTGCTGGAAAAGAGCAAACATTTGGTACCTTATTCGCTAGAACACTAGCCCATATAGGTGGAAAGTTACACTATGGCCATCCAGATTTTTTAAACAGCATATTCATGACTACCAGAGGTGGTGTTTCAAAGGCCCAGAAGGGTTTACATTTAAATGAAGACATTTATGCGGGAATGAATGCAGTTATCAGAGGGGGTCGAGTCAAACACTGTGAGTACATGCAATGTGGTAAAGGTCGTGATTTGGGTTTTGGATCTATCTTGAATTTCACAACCAAAATTGGTGCCGGAATGGGAGAACAAATGCTCTCCAGAGAGTACTTTTATTTAAGTAGTCAGCTTCCACTTGATAGATTCTTGTCCTTCTACTATGCGCATCCAGGATTTCATTTAAACAATGTTTTCATTATTTTGTCCATAAAGCTATTTTTGTTAGTTGGCATAAACGTTGCAGCTCTTACGAATGACACCACCATTTGTGAGTATAATAGATTCAAGCCCATAACCGACCCACGTAAGCCCGTTGGTTGTTATAACCTAATTCCCGTGGTTCAATGGCTTGAAAGATGTATATTCTCCATATTCGTTGTTTTCTCAATTTCTTTCATTCCATTGTGGGTACAAGAGCTTACTGAAAGGGGACTATACAAAGCACTTACCAGATTGAGCAAACATTTTGCATCATTTTCACCATTGTTTGAAGTGTTCGTATGTCGAATATACGCTCAATCACTTGTAAGTGATATTGCAATTGGTGGTGCAAGGTATATTGCAACAGGAAGAGGTTTTGCAACAGTCAGAAATTCGATCACCACATTATATGCTCGTTTTTCATACGAAAGTCTTAATTTTGCAGCCAAGTCTGGTCTTTTGATCCTCTTTACTTCCATCGCAATGTGGAAATTATCTTTATTATATTTCTGGGTTACAATTATTGGCCTTTTGATATGCCCATTCCTTTTCAACCCAAATCAATACTCGTGGGCGGAGTTTTTTCTTGATTACAAAGAGTATCTCAAGTGGTTATTTAGGGGTAACAGCAGATCGAGGAATTCTTCTTGGATTGGATTCACAAAATTACTTAGAAGCAGAATCACAGGAGTTAAAGGTAAATCAGCTAAGATTGATGAAGAGATAAAACTTGTTAATGACGTTCGGCCATCCAGAATGAATACAATAGTCTCACAATCCTCATTTCAGATTTTGGAGATATTCTTAGTATTTTGCGCATATGTCTTTTCCAATTCACAAAATGAGGCCAGAGGAATGTTACCAGTCAATAGCATCTTGCGGATATTAGTTATTTCATTTGGTCCTATTGTAATAAATCTGGCTATTTTGTTGATTTTCTTAATAATATCATTACTCTTGGGTCCAATAATGAGTTTGATATTCAAAAAGTTTCCGTCTATTATTTCTGCAATAGTTCATACTTTGGCATTCATAAATCACGTACTATTCTTCGAGTTTCTTTGGTTCCTTCAAAGTTGGGATTTCTCAAGGGCAGTTCTTGGGTTTGCACTTTCTTCATTGATACAAAGTTGGTTTCTTCAGTTATTTACCGCCTTTTTCATATCCAGCGAGTTTAAACACAGCAGATCAAACAGAGCATGGTGGTCAGGAAAATGGATAGGTTCCGAATTGGGTTGGCATATTATGACCCAGCCATTTCGTGAGTATTTCTGTAAAATTACCGAGTTGACTTATTTTGCTTCGGATTTACTCATTGGTCATACTATTCTATTTATTCAAATCCCAATATTATTTATACCGTATGCTAATCTATGGCATTCGATGATGTTATTTTGGCTAAAGCCCAGCAAGCAAATAAGACCGAGACTTCTTTCAAAGAAGCGGAGACGAATTAGAAAACTTGCTGTTAACACATACACCACCTTATTCTTCATCGTGTTTTTCATATTTTCTAGTTTGATTGCCCTTCCCATAGTAGCTACGAAAATTTTGGAAATTGACTTCGAGGAATATACTCCTGAATTTTTAGATGTGTTGATGCAACCACAATCAGTCGGTTCCGCGAGAAAGGGGCTTCACAAAAACCTAATGAAAAGTCCATTTTGACAGATATAGATGTATCAACCGCCGACTATTGATCTCCAATAGTTTATAAATATTATTTATTATCTATAAGAAAGCGTAACTAGTCATTAATTATTATGTACTCTAATAATCAAACATGTAAAACGTTGCGATATTCCCGAAGTAACTCAGCATTTTCTAGACATTGGACTTTACACATAAAATCCTTTATGATGGTCCGAGAGACAAACTGTAATGAGATTTCAAATCTTCGATATTGAGATAATAACTTTAATTTGTTCAAAACAGACACAGACCAGTTATCGATAAGCGGGGTTTTTGACGCAAATAAAGCAGCTTCGAGAAAGAAATCTAAAAATTCAGGATCCACCCCTGATCCTATAAACAATTCATCATAAGATTTCGTAGGTAGTTCAAGCACATACTTATAGCCGTTGACTTTTTTGCTTGGTGGTAACGAGGCCAACACCTTTAAAGGATGCGTACCGGATCTTTCGGAGAAAGGAACAGATGATTCAGGCTTTGATATCGGTTCTTTATGTTTTTTCTTTGTGCTTGGGAAAAGTTCATCAATATGAGAAGAAGCAGCCTTCGATATTGTTGAATCAAAAGGAGTTTCCTTTGATGGTTGATTGGGTTGCATAAGACTTCTGAATTCTTGAGGAATAGCATCCACGATTTGAATCGGTATGAGGGGGTGCTCTTTGTTGTTGCTCTCGAGCTTCATCTTTTTAGGATTAGATGATTTCAAAGTGTCCATTAGTTCAATGACTTGTTTATTATTAGAATCAATTTTCAAAGCTTCTTTTAGTGAAAGTTCTGAGTTCAAGTAATCACCAGTATTTTTTTGTACTATACCTCTTCTATATAACAACTTAACCCTTACTTTATCTTCAGAGTTAAGCCTGAGACCCTCTTCAGTATCTTTAAGTGCCCTATTCCAATCCTCAAGGTTTATAAAACATTGGGCACGGTTTGAATATAAAACAGCAGTCGGCTTTAAGTTTATGGCATCACGATAGATTTTGGCAGCTTTCTTGAATTCTCTCTTGGAAAATGCCTCATTACCCAATGCACGAAGTTCATCAGCAGTTGGCATTCTAGTCCTCTTTTCAATTGGATTAAAACTTTGGGTTAAATTAGAGCCGAAACTGATAATAACTATATATTTATATATGATGTTTTCTCACTTAAAGATTGATCTTCCGAAAAACTGAATTCGAAAATTTTTTTGACTAGATAAACCAAGTAGTGCGTTTATGCATTTAGCTTAAAGATTGATTTCTTGCTAAAAGAGAAAATTTGATTCCTCAAAGGATATGACCAAAGAAGAACTACGAGATGAAATAGCAGCCATTGATGCAATTTACCCCGAGTCGGTCGAGGAGCTTGCGCCTCTGATATATAAGTTCACAATTCCTAATCATGAAACATTAAGCATTCAAATTACCTTTCCAGAGAATTATCCTGACGAGAGTCCTGAAATTATTCAGCTAACAGCGACTGAGGACAGTAACTATGTTGATATCGAATATTTGGAAGTAAATCTCAAAAAGATTTTAGCTAGAACATTCCGTGAGGGAGAGGTTGTAGTGTTTGAGTTATTCTCCGAAATCGATCAATTTCTAGAAGATTATGATGCAACTCATGCTGATATAAACAAACCTACAGCCGATGCAAAGAATGATGCAGATGAAAAAGATCTCGTCGATGCAATGAAGAAAACAGCTTTGGAAGCCCAAAAAGCAGAGGGTAGTTTGAAATCACCACCACCAGTTCAAAGTAATTCTAAATTCAAGATTGTTGACCCACTCTCCGGCTGGTATTTGTCAGAGCCAGTAATCGATAGGGGATCTACATTTGTAGGGTTTGCCCGTGAGGTGCATTCCGTAGAGGATGCAGCATATTATATAGACTTATTAACTACTGGCAAGAAAGTTGCCAAAGCTAATCACAATATGACTGCCTGGAGAATTAGAAAGGAAAACGGTATACAATATCAAGATTGTGATGATGATGGTGAAACGGCTGCTGGTAGCCGGATGTTGCATTTATTAACTGTATGTATAAACTTGACATGATAGAAAAGATGGAGAATTAGAAAAGGATAAAGTACTAACTTACTCATATAGATGATGGATGTATGGAATATAGTGGTGGTTGTAAGCAGATGGTTTGGAGGGACTCATATTGGACCTGATAGATTCAAACATATCAATACTGCAGCCAGAGAAGCTATTTTGAATAGTAATTTAGGAGATGCAAAAAGTGGAAATGACAATAATAGAAATAATAATACAAAGAAGAAGAAAAAATGATTTGACAAATGATGTCTATTTGAAATTACTGAATCTTTTACGCTTGTTCTTAATTTCAGGTTTATATTCTTCTTGATCCTCTGATTTTCTCTTATTTGAAGATGATTTTGAATCGGATTTCGTGTTTGAGTCTGGTTTATTCAATAATGACTCCAAAAATGCCTTTGTGCCCAATTCAGGCTCCTCAAGTTGTTTATTATACCCCGTATCTTTGGTTGAATCTAATTTAGCAGATTTTTTTGAGTCTTTAGATTTATTCTAAATAATGTGGTTAGTTAGTGCTTTCTTTTATAAAAATCTTATATATACTTGTAAATACAATTAAACATACCTTTTTAGACGTATCTTTGATCTGGTCTATATCTAACAGTGATTCTTTCTTCTTTTCGCTATCATTTCCACCAAATGTTCTTCTTCCGAGATTAATTGGCTTAGTGATGGACAGCTCCTCATCGACACCGTTATGCTCATCACCAACTTGACCAAATGAGTTAATTCCTGAATACCCCACTGATTCAATTACTTTATTCGATTTTAATTTGGCCTTGATCTTAGATGAATTAGGTAATCCCCACTCAGATGCATCCTTCACTTTTGCTTGTTCCTGAGGTTCAGGAGACTTAGACTGGCTACCGCTATCTGGTTGCATGAACTTCATGTTCATGACTCTATTGGACAACCCACTCATCTTAATGTATATACTATTCTATCCTTTCCTATTGAACTATTAGACTAATGTTTTATTTGCAATGTTCTTAAATTTTCAGTGTGATCGTTCCGGGTAATGCCCTTCGAGAACTTTTTTTTTGCTAAATTTTCATTTTTTTTTGTTTTCTTAGTGCGACTCTTTTTTTTTTTTTTTTTAATAGTGCAGCAGAGATGTGAAAAGCTCATCTCAAAGAATTGATTTGCAAAAACCTTTCAACAAGATTGAAAATAGTACGAGATCTTTCAAACAAGAAAGCACACAGCATTTCATATTAAAAGAATACCATGAAGTCGGATTTCAAATTCTCCAACTTATTGGGAACTGTCTATCGACAAGGGAATTTAATATATACCGAAGATGGTACTAAATTACTTAGTCCAGTTGGGAATCGAGTTAGTTGTTTTGATCTTATCAATAACACTTCATTTACTTTCAACTATGAACACAGGAAAAACATTGCCAGAATAGCATTGAATAAACAAGGTACATTATTACTAAGTGTCGATGAAGATGGAAGAGCCATCTTAGTGAACTTCATAAGTCGAGTAGTTTTACATCATTTCAATTTTAAAGATAAAGTCAATGATTTACAATTTAGTCCAGATGGGCATTATTTTGCCATTGCCGTGGGTAGATTCATTCAAGTATGGAAGACCCCCGATTTCACAGAAGACCGTCAATTTGCACCATTCGTTCGTCACAGAGTTCATGCAGGTCATTATAATGATGTATTATCCGTCACATGGTCTAATGACTCTCGTTTTTTCATTAGTACTTCAAAAGATATGACATCTAGAATCTTTTCATTACATTCTCTGGAAAAAGAAGTTGCTATGACCTTGGCTGGTCATAGAGATCATGTGATGAAGGCCTTTTTCAATGAAACTCAAGAAATCATATATACCGTTAGTAAAGATGGAGCATTATTTCAATGGGAATATGTGGAAGGTGAAAATGATGATGAGTCCGAATCACAGGAAGATGATAGTGACTCCGAGGATGATGAAAGCAAGAAAGCCTGGAGAATTACTGCAAAAAATTATTTCTATAGTGATGCAAGAGTTAAATGTGTTACTTTCCATAGTGCCACTAATTTGTTAGTAATTGGGTTTAGTCAGGGTGAATTTAGATTATATGATTTACCAGAATTTAATATGATTCAACAATTAAGTATGGGTCAAAATGCTGTTAATACTGTACAAATTAACAAGACTGGTGAATGGTTAGCGTTTGGATCTTCAAAAGCTGGTCAATTACTTGTTTATGAATGGCAATCAGAACTGTATATTTTGAAACAACAAGGTCATTTTGACCTGACTAATGCATTATGCTATTCACCGGATGGTAGTCGAGTAATAACTGCGTCTGATGATGGTAAAATAAAAGTATGGGATGTTAATACTGGATTTTGTCTTATGACATTTCAAGAACATACAGCAGCCGTTACCGCTGTTCAATTTGCCAAAAGAGGTCAAGTATTATTTTCATCATCTTTAGATGGTACCGTTAGAGCATGGGATATGATTAGATTTAGAAATTTCCGTACATTTACCGCAACTGAACGTATACAATTTAATTGTTTAGCGGTTGATCCAAGTGGTGAAGTTATTGTTGCTGGATCTCATGATAATTTTGATATTTATGTTTGGTCAGTTCAAACTGCACAATTACTTGATTCATTAAGTGGACATGAGGGACCAATTTCATGTTTGGCATTCGGACAAGAAAATTCAATATTAGCTTCAGCTTCATGGGATCATAGTATTAGAATCTGGAATATATTCGGTAGAAGTCAAACTGTTGAGCCTATTGAAGTTACCAGTGATGTTTTAAGTTTGGCTATGAGACCCGATTCTAAAGAACTAGCGGTAAGTACATTAGATGGACATGTTACGATATTTGATGTTGAAGATGCTAAACAATTACATTTAATTGATGGACGTAAAGATATATTAGGTGGTAGATTTTTAGAAGATAGATTTAGTGCAAAGAATTCTGCCAGACTGAAATATTTTACAACGATTAATTATTCATTTGATGGATTGGCATTAGTTTGTGCAGGTAATAATAATAGTATCTGTTTATATGACTTACCTAATGAAGTTTTATTGAAGAGATTTACTGTTTCATTAAATATGCAATTTAATGGTACATTGGCAATACTTAATAGTAAGAAAATTACTGATGCAGGAACATCAATTGATTTAATTGATAGAGCAGGAGAAAATTCTGATTTAGAGGATCGTATTGATAATAGTTTACCAGGATCCCATAGAGGAGATCCAAGTTTAAGAAATGTTAGACCTGAAATTAGGGTTACTTCTATTGCATTTTCACCAACATCATCAGCATTTGCAGCAGCATCAACTGAAGGGTTATTAATATATTCGATTGATACTGGAGTTATATTTGATCCATTTGATTTAGATGTTGATATAACCCCAGAAGCAACTTTGGAAACCTTAAAAGAAAAAGAATATTTGACTGCATTAGTAATGGCTTTTAGATTAAATGAAGAATATTTAATACAAAGAGTTTATGAAAGTATTCCAATTAAAGATATCAGATTAATTTGTGATGATTTACCAGTAGTTTATGTTAATAAGTTACTTACATTTATTGGGAAGAATGTTATTCAGCTGCATCATTTTGAATTCAATTTACTCTGGATTCGCCTGTTAATAACGAGTCATGGTAGATATATTAATAGTCACAAATTTGAATTCAGTAGTAGTATGAAGATGATTCAAAGATTTTTGGGTAAATTGGCCCTGGAAGTTGTTCTGGTATCTAAAAGAAATGGATACCTTTATTCATACTTGAATGAATCGAGTGCTAAAAATAAACAAGATGATGATGAAGATGCACAAGATGAAGAATTACTCGATGCTGCTGATATAATAATGGACGACGAAGAAGATGATAACGAAGACGAGGCAGATGGCGTCGAAATCGATCAAGATGAAGAAGGTTGGTTTGGGCCAGAAGCCAGCATCAAGGCCTCAAATGGAATCATCTTCAGCAAATCCGACGACAGCGAGGATGAAAGCGATGACAACAGCGATGACAACAGCGAAGACGAAGAAATGCAAGATTAGTGTATATAGCATCAACAAAACTACATAATACAAACTATAATACAAACTATAATACAAACTGTAATGCAAACTGTAATACAAACTGTAATACAACCATAATACAACCATAATATAGTACAATTGTATAATGCCTTTTTTCTTTTTTGCAATTAAACTTGAGTGCGTCTGGACGTATGCACCCCAAAACGGAAAATCCCTATAATCCGAGTCCCTTTCTTTGGGGGTGCCCCTTGCTGCTCGCAAACAAAAGTGTCAAGAGTGTCTGAAAATTGTCAGACATAAAACATTCATTGGTTAGATATTCGAGTATACAATGAAGAACTTAATCATGGTATACATTATATACTCGATTATATGCTCGATTATATACTCGATTATATACATTGTATAAACAATAAATGAAACAAGGACCAATATGTGATCTCAGCCTAAAACCAGCAAGAAGTTTCATCAATAGTTGCTATTTTGTTGAAATACAAAAACAATCCGCATACCATCTTGAAGAACCAGAAAAGAAATATAAGCACCTCTGACTAAAGTCACCTTTGACTAAAGAAAACTAACTAAGTAAGCACCTAACTAAGTAACCTAATTAAAGTAAAATTAAACCTATACAAAAGGAAGAACAAAAAAAAGAAAAGAAAAGTAAGGTCAAACCACTAAAACAAGGGAAGCCCCCCTCAATTTCTCCACCAAAAAAAGAATTATTATCAGACAAATTTAAATTATGGGTTAATTTTTATTTGGGTAATCCTTTTCAAAGTGGTTTAAATATTTTATTCTTCTTTTTATTCTTCTTCTTCTTCTTTTACTTCTTACCTTTTCTTTACTTATTGAACTACTTGTTGTTCTTTTAAAAGTTTGTTTGTCTGGTAGTTAGGCTGCTCAATTGTTCTCAACAGTCTCAATTGCTGTTAAAACTTTACAAACCCCCCTAAATTCTTTTCCCACTTTTTCCATTTTTGAATAAAGGAAGAAGTAGCACACATTTATTTTTTCTTTGATAGATCTTTCTCTTATAATTATTGAACGATATGACTAGAGATATTAAGAATCATCTTCTCTTTGAAGTAGCCACCGAGGTGGCTAATAAGGTTGGTGGGATTTATTCGGTGCTTAAATCAAAGGCTCCAATAACAGTTGCTGAATATAGAGAGCGTTATACTTTACTTGGTCCTTTAAATTATAGTTCAGCTCAAATTGAGGTTGAAGAATTACCAGTTAAAGATAGTTATATTAAACAAACGTTGGAATCCATGAGTGATCGTGGGATTCGTTGGTTATATGGTCGTTGGTTAATTGAAGGTGCTCCAAGGGTTTTATTATTTGATATTCATTCTGCCGCTCATAATTTGAATGAATGGAAAGCTGATTTATGGAATATTGCTGGTATTCCTACTCCAGATCATGATCAAGAAACTAATGATGCAATCTTGTTGGGTTATTTGATTGCTTGGTTTTTGGGTGAATTGGTTTATCATGATCGTGAACGGGCGGTTATTACTCAATGTCATGAATGGTTGGCAGGTGTTGCTTTACCCTTGTGTCGTAAAAGAAGAATCGATGTTACAACCATTTTCACTACTCATGCTACTTTATTGGGTCGTTATTTATGTGCTGGTTCAACCGATTTTTATAATAATTTGGCAAATTTTGATGTTGATGCTG
The DNA here is from genome assembly GCA_030569195.1 of Hyphopichia khmerensis. Classification (NCBI taxonomy): domain Eukaryota; kingdom Fungi; phylum Ascomycota; class Pichiomycetes; order Serinales; family Debaryomycetaceae; genus Hyphopichia; species Hyphopichia khmerensis. The sequence continues at coordinate 196,090 of JAJMKE010000003.1, read as the reverse complement.
AAGCTGGTAAAAGAGGTATTTATCATCGTTATTGTATTGAGAGATCAGCTACCCATTCGGCTGATGTTTTCACTACTGTCTCTCATATCACTGCTTATGAAGCTGAACATTTGTTAAAACGTAAACCAGATGGTGTTTTACCAAATGGTTTGAATGTAGTTAAGTTTCAAGCAGTTCATGAATTTCAAAATTTACATGCAACCAAAAAGGAAAAAATTAATGAATTCGTTAAAGGTCATTTCTATGGTAATTATGATTTTGATTTAGAGAATACTTTGTATTTTTTCATTGCTGGTCGTTATGAATTTAGAAATAAAGGTTGTGATTTTTTCATTGAAGCTTTAGCTAGATTAAATCATCGTTTGAAAGAAGCAGGATCAAAAATGACTGTGGTTGCTTTTATAATTATGCCAGGTAAAATTAATTCATATACAGTTGAAACTTTAAAAGGTCAAGCTGTTATTAAACAATTAGAAAATACTATTGAAGAAGTTCAAAAAAAAGTAAGTCAACGTTTATTTGAACATTGTGCTAGATTTCCAAATGATCATACTCATACTAATAATGGTAATGAAGTTCCCTCCATTGATGAATTAATTAAACCCGCTGATCGTGTTTTATTGAAAAGAAGAATTTTTGCCTTAAAAAGAGATGGTCTTCCTCCAATTGTAACTCATAACATGACTGATGATGCTACTGATCCAGTCTTAAATCAAATTAGAAGAGTTCAATTATTTAATAAACCAGAAGATCGCGTTAAAATCATTTTCCATCCAGAATTTTTAAATGCAAATAATCCAATTTTATCCCTTGATTATGATGAATTCGTAAGAGGTTGTCATTTGGGTGTTTTCCCTTCTTATTATGAACCTTGGGGTTATACTCCTGCTGAATGTACAGTAATGGGTGTTCCTTCAATTACTACTAACTTATCTGGTTTTGGTTGTTATATGGAGGATTTGATTGAGAATACTAGTGATTATGGTATTTATATTGTTGATCGTCGTATGAAATCAGTCGATGATTCAATCAATCAATTAACTGAGTACATGTTTGATTTTACTGAAAAAACTAGAAGACAAAGAATTAATCAACGTAATCGTACTGAACGATTATCTGACTTGTTGGATTGGAAACGTATGGGTCTTGAATATATTAAAGCTCGTCAATTATCTTTAAAAAGAGCTTATCCTGATAAATTCAAAAATGGTGCTAATCCTTTCAATAACACTTCAAACTTGAAATTAACTAGACCTTTATCAGTTCCTGGTTCTCCTCGCAGTAAAGTTGGTTTAATGACTCCAGGTGATTTAGGTTCTCTTCAAGAAGCTCAACAATCCTTAAATACCGATGACTACATTGGTTTCAGCTTGGGTGAAGATGACGATGAAACTGATAAGCATTATCCTTTAACCTTAAGAGGCACTTCGGCTCCTCCTCAAGATGCTGAAGAGGAAATCGCAAATGATTCTTGAGATGCTCCATTGATTGGAAGATGTCTCTTCTGAAAATGTATTAATTAATATTTAATTCTTGCTATTATGCTTTTTATCGTACTGTTAAGTTTTCTTTTTCTTATATTCTCCTCTTCCCTTTCCCATCCCTTTTCCTTTTTCGTTTTTGCATAGTAACAGCCTAGCTTTTGCTTTGTCTGTTTCTAATCATAAGTCACGCATTTTAATATTGTCATGTTTATGTTATCATATGTCATCTTTAAATCGTCATATTCCTTTAAGTTTCGTATTTATATGTAAGGGACAGCCGTTGGTTGTGAAATTCTCTATAATTAGACCAGTACCTCATCGAGTCGTGCGCCTCGCAACTCCAAGCCGAAAAAAAAAAAAAAAGCTCCCAATGAGAAATTGAAGGAAAAAAATGTAGAGAAAAAAATCAATGGACAATTTAAAGGGTTCTTGTTTATTAATAAATAGATTAAAAGCTGTCGTAAATTCGATATAAATATCTAATAATGGTATGTATAATTGAGATTCCATCAAATTCTACTGATCGTGTTTCGCCTCATGTAATGAAGTATAATACTAACTGTTTTTAGTTACCCTTATATTTGTTAACAAGTGCTAAAAACCAGCAAATATTGGTTGAATTGAAAAATGGTGAAACTATAAATGGTACCTTAATTAATTGTGATTCATGGATGAATCTTACTTTATCTGATGTAATCCAATCATTTAACAATGGTGAATCCTTTCATAAATTGAAGGAAATTTATGTACGTGGGAATCATATAAAATACTTGAGAATGAGTGAATCAATCATGGATCGTGCTAAAGAACAAAATGCTATCAATTTAGAGCAAAGAAACAGAAATCAAAAGAGAAGAACCGGTTATGGTGGTGGTGGTAACTATGGTGGTGGTAATAGAAGAAATTATAACCGTAATTCGGGTCAATATAATAATCAAGGGGGCCGTCGTCATAATCAAAACAATAATAACAACTATCACAGCAATAATAATTATCAAGGACATAATAATAGCCATTCTGGCTCAAATTTCCAACAAGTACAAGAAGTTCAAGTTCAAGAAACTATCTAATCTGCTACATAAGCTTTGTTTAATGCTACCCTTCTTTTTTCAAAAGAAAGTGACTTTTCTTTTTCATTTCTTAGTTGGTTTATTTTTCCTTTTTTGATGTTAATGATCACGTATATCGATTTATGAGTTGATAGTATTTAAAGTTTCAATTCGTTATATTTTTTTTTCTTTTTTTTTTTTTTTTTTTTTTTTTTTTTTTTTTTTTTTTTTTTTTTTTTTTTTTTTTTTTTTTTTTTTTTTTTTTTTTTTTTTTTTTTTTTTTTTTTTTTTTTTTTTTTTTTTTTTTTTTTTTTTTTTTAATTGTTTTTTTTTTTTTAAGTTCACATGGTGAATAGCATCTAACGATTTATTATCATTTTTGAGTTTTCTTTTTCCTTTAATTTCTAATTACTCTTTCAATTAGTCTCTCAATAATTACATAGACTATTTCTGTATTATAATTGATATTAGATATACTGGAACAGCTTTCTTTTTTTTTGTGTAAAAATTTATTAGTCGCATGAGCACAAAGAATTGCAAAATTACAAATGTTGCAAAAATTTTAATAGTATTTGGGCATGTTCAATCCTTCTGAATCATTTTTACGTTAAGAGACACTAATATTGTATACTATTCATTTGCTACTGCACCAAGAAGTCGATTTTGCTATTTTATATATGACTGAACATTACCGATTTTTAATAAGAAAGGGGAAATATAAAGGATATAGAGACATCAGGTACAAAAGATGTACAACACCATGGATACATTCGACTGAGAAATCGACATGTTGTAATTGTCGAAATTTACCCTATTATCTGTCCTGTTTGGCAGGTTCAGTGCTTAGCCGTCGAGATATTCAATCCTTCGAAGATATTTCAAATATAAGCTACGACAAAAATAGCCCGTTTAGTATTAAATATAAAAAACATGGAACACATCAGGGATATCTTATGAATGAAAGGGTTTCTTTCAGTAATTGGAATGAAGAATTGGACAACTTATTAAAAGAACTAAGTGGGATTAATCCTGATATAGTCGACATGCGAGTCAAGACAAGACCTGCCACTTCAATAGAGAATGATGAGAATAACGAAAATTTAGATGAAGTCTTGCATGCTTCTACTGACCTAGCTAAGACCAGTGATATCTCTTTAAAGAAACCAATTCGCTCCAGAAATTCTTCACTTGACAATGATAAAAACTTGCTAAATTCAATTTCGTTCCCCACTCCTACCAAGAATTCGGTGTTGGGAAGAACTTTAACTACTTCGAGTGGAACAAGCTACAATAATCCAAACCGATTTAGTAGGAGATTCAGGTTATCGAAACAAAATGACTCAACCTTTAATTTCTTTTCAAGGGAAAAGAAAAAGCCGGTGATTAAATAAAGGAAAGATCAAGATATTACAAAAACTTTTTTATATCGATTAATAAAATATATAATAAATAATAATACATTGTGAAGAATATTAAGTATCCCCACCAATAACCCAACTACGTAAATCATCTCTATACTTTACTTCATTAATTAAGCCATTCACTTCTCTTAGATCATCATCTTCATTGTCGTTGGAAGAAACGTGCTTTTTCCAATCATCGAATTTTTCCAAAAAATCATTCTCAGATTTATTGAAGATGTCATCAACACATTGTTCGGGTGGATAATTCAATAAATTATGTAATTCAGGGTCCCAGGTTGATTCCAAAATTTTCTTATATAAATTACTTATGATTGGATCCATTATTACATTACTATTAAGATTTTGATGATTATTTATGATATGTTGGTGATTGTTTGGATCTTTATTTGATGAAATGAAAGATCCACTACCATTATTATTAGAATTCAAATTGTGAGGGCGTAATTTTGAGAAAGATGATTTTCTGGAAGGAGAATTTGACTTAGGATTAGAAGGAAATGTAGGAGGACTTTCATCACTCGAAAATGATGAAGAAGTTGGCAGTTGAACCGAATTCTGATACTTCAGATGAGATGGAAGTTGTTTATTTAAAGAAGAATCAGAAGGTGAATGAATGACATCATCCAAACCACCAAAAACATTCTTTCTTTCGAATTGTGGAACATTAAATCTTGTGGTGGGTGAAGAATTTAAATTACTATTACTTTTCTTTGGTTCAGGAGGATGATGAGTATGATGATTAGAAGGAGTATCATTAATTTGTAATTGAGTATGGAAATCATAATTTGCAGGTAATTCCTTTAATTGAATTGATAAATTAAGAATCAGATTAACTTTTGAATCTTTCAATAAATATTTGGAAGTAACTGATTCATCGAAATTAAGATATTCAGATAAATTTATTTCAATTTTCCCCAATTCAATCGTTTCACCCTTTATATGATGATGATGATGATGATTATCATTATTATGATTGGAATTATGATTATCTGACAGAGATCTATCATTAATGAAAAATACTCGAAGAATCAAATATTTATTAGCAATCAAATTCTCTCTTTTCTTGAAAGGAAATTTCAAATTACAACTCAATTGATAATTGAATAAACATTTGAAATTATGAATCTTCTTAGTAGATGTTGTAACTGATATGTTCCCGGAGCTGGAAGAGGAAGATGAGGAGGAATTATGATCCGAAGGAGAGTTAAAGGAATTCTCCGTTGTACTTAAATCAGTCTTTGAATCCTTATCATTGGTTGATGAAGGAGTATGGGTTTTAAAAGTCTTTAACCCATTAAATCCACGACGACCATCTTTAATTTGTAACTCAATAAAGCAATATCCATTAATCTGTGGAATGTTGGATAGTTCATTGATAGTCAAGTTAAGACTAAACTTAGGTTTCTTTGACGAAAACATCGATAATTGCAGTACACAAGTGTTGGTTATCCGGGGTCTCCAGGTTTATCAGTTTGTGAGTTAACTTTTAATTTTTAGCAAGCATTGAGAGGTATGGATGTTTTATCTGGTGCATGGGTTTTTGACATGAGTGTACGGGTGTATAATCTCGGGACCTCGCAAAAAAGCGAGAAAACCGAAAAAGGATAATTCCGTAAGAACTGATTTGCAACATGTTAGTATAGATAGCGGCTTATTAAGGTACATTTAACCCAAAAATGAATAAAGACATGGAAACCATAGAGACGAGAGACTCGAGTGAATAATGAAGTGGAAAAAACATAAAGCAAAAAGCAAGAAAAGAAACAACCTTAAAAACAAAAACAAAAAAAAAAAAAAAGAACAGAAACAGAAACAGAAACAGAAATAGAAAAAAGAAAAGTACCCTAATAAAGAGGCGTTTCGCTTAACACGAAATACAGCATGTACCTATCAACTAGCAATTCGTTTAAATTTACACGAAATTAGTAAAGAGATGAAGAAGTTTCCGCTTTTCAAATGAGTTTAAGACGGCATTACGTTCACGAGTGAGAAGAAAATTGACTTTCTTTCTATTTCTCAATTGAACAAAGAAGGTGCTACGGATATAATGGTACAATATCTCTAAAGACACACAATACTAGTAGGTTAGGAGTCATATGGATGAGTCCATGCACACACTTACTGTACGAAAAGATGTAGTACTGTGAATTTGTGATAAGATCAAAAGGAGCCTTCTTCTGTAGACACAAATTTTAAACACCTTCCCAATAAGAAAAAGGAAAATTTTTTTGGTATTTGCTTTATAGCTTATGCTTGTTTTTGTTTGATTTATTCTTTTATTGTTTTAGGATTCGCTTATTGGTCAATAGACCAGACCAAAGACTGGCTACGTACATATAAAAAGTATAAGTGGAGGCATTGACCATTCGGTTAGGTAAATGGCTTATTACAGAAATAGGTAGTTGTAAGACTTGAATATGTGCAAAGATTGTTTGAAATGATTATTTTGCTGTTACACGGCTGGAATAATCAATTAATACAAAGGCATAAATGAAAATCATTTTTTTTGCCTTTTCGTTTTAAATAGAAACTTGTACTACCGTTAATTGATTTCAACGTTAAAAGTACCTGAAAATACGTCAGTACCTTAATTATACTGTTAAGTGTGTGCAGTTTAAGTACTACTGCTAAAGTTATCTTGTGATTTTTGGGTACGAAATCAGTTCTTCTAGTGTATTTTTCTTTTTTTTTTTTCACTTTTGCTTTCCCTTTTGCTTTCATTTTGGCCTAGTCTTAAACTTAAAGTAGTGTTCAATTAACGATATTGAATACCGGATATTAGTCCATTATTTACAAGTAAACTTTCAATAATTGTATTCTTTTTTGACTTTCTTTGTCTTTTGTCTTTTTACTCTTTTGCTTCTTTCTGAATCTTTCATTAGACTTTTCAAGTTCTTTCACTTTTCACTCTTACGGTTTGTACTGGTTATCATTATTCTTTTCTTACTTTCTTCCTTTCTAACTACTTTATTCCTACTCTTACAATTCATACTCTTTTGGTGCTTTTTTTTTCCCGTTTCTTTTCTAAAAATCATTGCATCGAATTCTCATTGCTCAACTGCCGATTTCTTTACGCCATTGTCATCATACCCATTAGCACCAGTGTCTCTTTGTTCTCGGCTTGTTTGTCTCTCGCCGTGTTTAAAATTTCTAGTTAATCCTTTCTTTTAAGCGCAGTCTCTGGCTTCAAGTTTTTCTTTCTTTTGTCTTTTGTTTTTTTTTTTTTTTTTTTTTTTTTTTTTTTTTTTTTTTTTTTTTTTTTTTTTTTTTTTTTTTTTTTTTTTTTTTGTATTTTTTGTTTTCACTTTGATACAAAAATTATCAACTATCAACAAAGTAACAACCACCTCCTACTACTCTTTCTTACAAAGAAACCCCCTTTTCTTAAGCCAGCATCCAATTCTTTGATAATCCAGGTTATATACTCATCAATTCCATCCAATTCAAGTACCAGTTAAGTGAAGATCTTAAGAACATTTGATTTTTCCCCCGTGAAAGAGTAAACTAAGAAAAGAAGTAAAAGTATTGAAAAACGAAAACAAACTTCCAAACCAGCCTTTTTATCTTTTTGATTGTTTCGAGTGTTATTCAATTACATATATATTCCCATTCTTTTTATCAAGATTATAAACTGAATTACTTTTGACCTTTTCATTTTAGCCTTTTCTGTGGGTTATTTCTCCTTATATTCCTGCCCGTTTAACTATTTTATAACGCGTTGAAAATTACCTCCTAATCATGTCTGTTGGAGGAACTATTGAAGAAACTGCCAGTGCAATGGCTGATACATTTAAATCACTTAGTCTTTCACTTCCTTTTGAAACAACCAAATATACCTTTATTTGTTTATTCCTTACCAGAGTCTTGAATTTAAAGGATGAAAATAAGATAACTCAAATTGCACATAATTCAAATAATTCTTCAGATAGTATAGCAACTACAACACTCAAACCTTCCAAGAAGAAAAGACCTATTGAAATCCTTCCGGGTATTGCAATACCAAGTGATATATGGTTAAAAGAAGATGTAACTATAAAAGATGTTAAAATTAAAATTTCTTTATTACAAGAGATAAATACAATGTTGGAAAATGAATTGGAATCGGCTAGTCGTTATGATAAACCAATTGATATCGATTTTACCACCTTATCATATTATGAAAAATTATTAACTGCTTATAAATTTTTACAAATGCCGGTTAGAGAATCATTTGCTTCTAATTATAAACAAAAAAATATCGACTTATCTTTAAAAGAGGAAGAAGAAGATGAATTGGAAGAGAATGACCTTTTCGATGATTCAAAATCTTTAATGAGAACTTCTTCAAGAACTTCAACTAGTACTAGCTTTCACCTTTTTGGTAATTCAAATTCAAATAATAATTCTAATTCTTCAGTTAATAGAAATCAAGTTTCAAGTCCTCAATCCAATTTTAACAATACTTCTCCAAATCCAAATAATAATTTATTTTCTTATACTTTAACCCAAACTCCAACTAATTCAAGTTCTGCCCCAAATAAAAGAATTTCTAATTTAACCGGTGGATTTATGTCGTCTCGTAAAAGATTTTCAACTTTATTGGGTCATAATTCAAATCAAAATTCTAATAATTCAAATAATAATAACCTGAATTATACTAATAGTATAATATCAACTCCTTATTCGGAATATCCTCCTACAAATAATGAAATTTCTCCCGGTACCCCAGATGAAGATAATAGAAAACAGCAAGCCTTAAATAATCTTTTGGCAAAACTGAAGATTTATCATAAAATTAAAAAACATCGTGAACTGTCTAGTTCCTTGAATTCTAATACCCTGAATCATTCAAGCTTCTCTTATAGCAATAGAAATAGTATTAGTACAACTAATACTTCTAACTCTACTCATTCACGTCGAAGAGCAAGTTCAACTGTTACTACACCTGACTTTAACGAAAGATCCTTGATGCAACCAGTTAGAATTCCAATGATTCAATTCCCAACCTTATCACCCGTTCAAAAACAAGAAAATCAAAAAATAAAATTAGACTATTATCTTCAATTGAAAAGGTTAACCCAAATCATCAGTTCCATGCTAGACAACATAAACAATTCCGTTCAGGCCCATAACTTGATCAAATTGGTCGAATTTGTTAAAAACTATGTTTTTAAATTTATCATCATTGATGTCTCTCAAATGATTATAGATTATGGCTATTTTCAATCAATGAGCTATGGGTCAAAGTGATAATTTCTCGATTTTATTCAAATTTCTCTTACCTTTTTTCTATTTCCTTTCTTCAATACCGTTTTATTAATGCTTTTCCTTTTGTTTTTAATTCTTTAATTGAGTTTATATTTATTTATTCTATTTCCTTCCCTTTCCTTTTTGACTTCTTTTTTTTTTTTTTTTTTTTTTTTTTTTTTTTTTTTTTTTTTTTTTTTTTTTTTTTTTTTTTTTTTTTTTTTTTTTTTTTTTTTTTTTTTTTTTTTTTTTTTTTTTTTTTTTTTTTTTTTTTTTTTTTTTTTTTTTTTTTTTTTTTTTTTTTTTTTTTTTTTTTTTTTTT